>JAUJYZ010001091.1:0-160000 GCA_033675265.1 Actinostola sp. cb2023 | reverse complement strand
TTGTCTAGCAGCAGCTTCCACAATATTATATTATTATTATATTAATGTAGATACTCCCAAAAGATTCCAGTTTTAAAGTTGCACTAACATTACATGTATGTGGTCACGTGACCTGTTATTGCAAGTGGCCTATTGCATCTACTGATGAGAGAACATTAGATATTTGAAAATGATGAAATGAGGGTAACAGCAACTGATCAATTATCTATGAATTATCTATTATTTCATACAAAAAAAAAATGTTTTATGGTCTATCCCCAAAAAAATATTTTTGAGGTTACATGTAGCAGTAAATGTGTTTACATATGAAATACATTTACAGTCAATGTCATTATTGTTGTCCAGAGTAAATTAAGTACAAGAAATAATGAACAGACAATAACAATATTGTAAAGTTAAGTACCATGTCCCACTCATACGAAATCGACTATATTTCTTGTGGTCTAAATGTATTTTTGGGGGACAACATTAATGGCATAGACTAATTTCAAAATTCTTCAGACATTAAAAAATAAAAGTATTTACTTATTAGTTAAGTCTATTTTGTTCCTGCTCTTCACAACTTCTCATAATTTCCTTACGAAGGCCCTTGGCCTTTGAATGCTTTGCCTTAATTTTATGATGTTGAATGACATCCGTTGCAAATGAAAATGATCGCACTCTTACTTATAAGCTTACAATACCATAAAAAAACATCTTTGTTGACATGACTGTTGGTAACTAGTTCTGCACCCGAAACCATGGATTGGTAGCTTGATATCACCTCACTGTCATTGACTGCTTTTTTGGTTATCCCTGCCATGTCTATGTGCAAACTAGATGTAGAAGTTAACTGTCTAAAATAATGTTCTGTATGAAAGAATATATTTTGTGCAGGCTGAGTTATACACCATAGACCTCCACGGTTCAAACTAGACACCACTTTTGTGATTCAAAGCCTTCCTCCAATTTTCCTGCTTTTAAAATAGCCATTGCCTGCTGCTTTTCAGGTGTAGACTTCCTTGCATACTTTTTGTGTAGATTATGGCAATACGTAACCTCCAAGATACTGCAGACCTGCTTTCTCTTTCTCTGATAGCACAGTTTTTGAATGTTGGCTCTTGTCAGTGGACTTCAAGTGATTGCAGTATGACAACATACTATCAGCTACCTTTGTTGCTAGAAGTGTTGCAGCATTACGAGAAAGTCCAGGAAAAAAGCTTGTTGATTTTAATGGTACCTGAGCGTAATAGTTGTCATAAAACTTCTCAGTATTTCCATTCTTCAAGTATCCTTCATAAAGAGTCTTCATTTATACTGAAAATTCTGGTGTTCCTTCTTCAAGTTGTTCGTGTTCATAAAGATCCAACTCATTTCTTAGACTGGTTGCAAACACTTCGTTTCCTTTTACACTTTGTATTACATTAAGCACTATCTCAGTAAGAATGCTTGGCGTTAAAATGAAAGTTTGCTGACTCTCATTGGAGTTAGTACTGTTCTGATTTTGCTTGTGTTTAGCAGCTCGGTGTCTATTATAGCCTCCTCTAGACTTGCACTTTTTCCCACAGTCGTTGCAAACAATATCTGTCGATTGAACATTAAAAAAAGACAAATACAATAAGTAAACGGAAAATAGAGCGACAAAGAGCGATTATCTTTCATCTAAAGTAGATACTAGCACGAAAATTCAACTGTGGTTGTTGAAACGTACGTGCATCGATTTCATTGCTTCGTAAATTAAACTTCAATACAGCCAAAATACAGGTCAAAATTCAACAAATATTCTACTTACATCGTTAGCTACAGCTGTAAATTGCTCCTCCAATACTTCATCATCTTCTAATATATCTAAAATCGCCTCAAAATCGTCGCCAAACACAAATAAATCGTCCATTACGACCGCCATCTTGAAAGTTAGTTTTGTTGTGTGCACGGTCAGCGTCACGTGACCGGTACGTTCAACATCAGACGGGCTTCTATTGTTTGACCCTTTGAAGTTTGCCGGGTTTCCTAACCAGTCCCCTCTACTAACTCTGATGAAATGTATTCCCCTCTGCGGCACAGTAGCAGATCCATTTTGTTGTGTAGGCGGAGTATCATTTTTGCTAAGACCACATATAGCTTTTCAAATGCCTCGAGTATCCCTCTCACATTTACTCACAAGGTTATTTCACTCAGTATAAATAATACCTCACACGGACTATTTGTAAAACACATAAAATCAATGATCTTTGCATTTCATACTAACCATTGTATGGGAGGTTTTACGTGTGACGTAGTGGCCGTCAAGATCTACAAAATGTTCGAGGCTAACTTTCAAAGTCTGTTAGTTTGTCTTCAAGCAACTAGATGACATTTGTTTGTTTGTTTATAAGTAACTTATATTTGACAGATATTTAGACTTCACCAATCTAAAATTGAAGTTTTGAGCAAGTAAAATTACGGTTTGACGGCCACTCGTGATCATTTTGACGTCAGAAGAAGATTCCATAAAACCTCCCATAGCTGTGGTCTCATCTCCGGTCACCGGTTGATATTTGCGTGACATTTCCGGTTTTTTACAATACGAACACGACACTTCTTTCTTGTCGTTTTAAAGGTTGAAATGGCAATAGTTCAGCCACATAACAGTACTCAGGATAATGATCAAAATGTTGTGGACTCACGAGGCTCTTGCCGAGTGAGTCTACAACATATTTTGATCATGAGATGGCGCAATACATATCAAGAAATCCCCCATTAAAGTGTGCTATTGCTCGGCCAGTTTTCCTATGTCCATATTTGGGCATTGTACTTACCATATTTGGAAACCCTGTAAATATTTTTCGCTTAAAAGTACGATTTTTATCGAAAAATCCATCCAAACTTACAGCAAATCGAGTAAATGAATGTAAACATTGTCCTCCATTTTGTAACACGGCCAAAAAGACTGGGAAACCTAACACAGGGTAACCGGTAAACTCGTACCCAGTCCCCGTAGCTGGTCTACGTAAAAAGCACAGATTTCTTGATATGTCGTGGTCTATAAGAGGACACTGACCACGGATAAATGTTGGCTATTTGTTTTTTACCACAAAAACAAAATATATCGCGCAAGTTAATACCTAAGAACTTTTGCTCAAAAACATGCAGATCGCGCAATCATGATCATGGTATGTCATTTTCTCGGTTTTTCATTGGTTGGTGGAATTTGTAAACAAACATCTTGCCGTCCTGATTGGTTGGATTTTGACAAGCAACCATTTCAATGCTACTTGCAAACTTATCAAATCAGTTATCAAATTTGGGGATCACCAGCCAAAATCAGTCCAAAATCAAAGTGTTAAAGTCTGAAAGAAACTCTCAGATAATTATTGTTCACCTTGTGCCTGGTCATTGTGTGAAATCTGAAAGATACCTTTTTGACAGTCAACAAAGCTGAAAATTAGTCTAAAATCTGGAAAACGTAGTCAATGGAGAAAAGCACGAGGTCGCTTGAAAAATATGAAATAACGTCTGCAGAAAACAGCACTCCAGCACAGGCAGCCCAACCATTCCTTTTGAGGCTACTAAATAATTCAATAAAATGATATTTGCGTCTTTTTTTAATGGGTTTCCTGTGGTAGAGAGCGCACGCGCGCAAATACGTATTATGTTGTGCATGGGTTCCCTGTTTTAAGTAACATTTAATGTTGGGCTTCCTGTGTGCGACCCGCGCGTCCCGTAGTACATGTGTATATTGAAACAAGGGACACGGCTGAAAAACGTCTGCGCATGCGCGAATATGACGTCATGTCACTTTGGTAAACAAGACGAAATCTAAAGGTTTTCCCGGCTACATGGCTACAAATTTTATAAATATGCAAAACTTAAGAAAAGTTGTGGAAACTTAGCGCTACTTTTTTTACGACAGCTTCGTTTTTATCATTTCCAGTTTGTGCCGAACTATACTCGAGAAATTTTTACTATACTCCACGAAAAAAAGTTTTATAATGGTTACGTTTTACATCCCTTGTTTTCTGCTAATTATATTTTTACAAGCCGTCTTCGCTGGCAATAATACCAATTCAATTCAAAATGCTTTTTCTCGCCTCGAACAAGAAATAAGGAAACCTGTTATGGTCAGCTAAACATCTGTGATGTTACTCTTGCTCGTGCTGGAGGTATTCCTCAAGGAACTAAAGTTTGTATGTTCCACAAAGACAAAATAGTTTGGAGCGACACAAATAGATGCTCTTGTCCGTCAACA
Organism: Actinostola sp. cb2023; assembly: GCA_033675265.1. Lineage (NCBI taxonomy): Eukaryota > Metazoa > Cnidaria > Anthozoa > Actiniaria > Actinostolidae > Actinostola > Actinostola sp. cb2023. The sequence continues at coordinate 155,793 of JAUJYZ010001091.1, read as the reverse complement.
TGGGGTCACAGCAAGACGCTTCATCGCCACCCTATCCCAAAAAGAATGTTTAACATATTAGATAAGGCCGGTGAAAATGTCGACCGATATCGTCCTGGAACTCGCTGGTGCAACAAATGCCAACAGAATGCTGAATTAGAACTGACGGGTAAGCGCGAGACACCATCGAAAAGGAGAAAGGTACGTTCACATAATCCACTTTTTAATTCATAAGGAATTTACTAAACATAGCTACATCAATTTTAAGCTTTCCTGCAAAGAAAGAAGTGTTATTGCTACAAGACGAAATCTACACACAAATAATTTAATACCTGATCAGGTACAATTTTCTTTTATTGATGTTTTTTTTTTTTTTGCTATTATATTGTAAATAGAAATAAATAACCTCAGTTCAGCAACAAAATAAAACAAAACATTTAATAAAAAATTCAATAGTTTTTTCAGAAGATCCAAGAGAATAAGATTCCTTCTTCTCCTGTTACAAAGTTAAGAGAGGTACATGTAAGAAAAACATATTGTATTATTATCATAATCACATATATATTATTAAAATAATCACATACAACTATTTTTATTTAGATTTTTCAGTTAAGCTGCTCCCCAATACAAACTCTGTTGGGTGCCCTAGAAAGTGCTAGAGACTGTTATGATGAGGCAACAACGACAAAGGATGAACTAGAAAATATGCTGGAAAGTATTCAAGGTCACTTCCGTCATCTTTTTTACAATCTTATTAAGTTGAGACCTACTGGAGTTCTGGATTCTGAATTGAATGTTGTTGAGACTGAGTTTGGAAACATAAGGCTAACTGATGATGGTCAAGTTCTAATAGATCCCGGTGTCTGGGAAAATATGTGTACTGAACTTAAAAGGCTACATGGCATGAGAGGTGAATATGAACAATATAAATTATTAATAGCATTATTGACAAACAATAATATAATTTACATAATACATATACATGTACAGTGTATACCTGGCTAGAGTGGTTTTCATAAACCTGTGAAATACACTTTAGTTTATTTAGCACTACTTCAATCTAGTCCTTTTGTTTTCTATTGTGTTTATCTGACTATCACACTCAAATTAGTACACTTTGTTTCACAGATTAATGAAAACCACTCTAATAAATATTTTACAAAATATTTAATAATAACAGAAAATATGTACATGTATTTCTTATAACAGATGAACAATTCGAAGAACTGGTGGCAAAATTTCAAATTGCTCTATACAGGCACTACAGTAACAAAGGAATGGCACTATATAACCCAACCGACATGATGGCATTTACAAATCAACATTCACCAGGGCTGTTTGAAATACTTCTTCAATCAATAACCCGTGATGACAACAGATTACAGAAACCAAGAAGAAAAACACAAGAGCAAAGAACTTGTACCTTACTTCATATCTTAGCTTATTTTAGGTGAAAAATAAAATTTTAAAAGCAGTAGTCAACTATTACTAACTAAGTATAATAACCAGAACCTCATGTTTGACACATCATTGAAAAGGGATAACTATTTTCCCTAATTATCATAATCTGTTTGTAGTAAGATCATAATATACTGACTCACTTGTTTCTTTATTTTTTATTGATTCTAATAATGTATTGTAAATTATTATTAGATCACAAAAAAACAACCGCCTACAACTAGACAGTGGACTTTTCCTGGCACAGCACGGGCTGTCTAGAGCTGGCCAGGCTGGAGGTATGTTGCTGGGTGATTCCATCCACCGAAGAACAATTGACTACGAAAGGGAAAAAATGGCAAATGACCATGAGTTAAACATCAATAATCAAATCAGACAGGCTTTTACAGTAAGTTGAGCATTGATGTAAAAAGGGCCTCTACGCAGATTTCTGAATGTGTACATATACTATGTACGAAGCTGACATAATGTTTAATTTGTGCATGTAAACTTTATTTATGTATTTATAATATTCTATTTACATGTAAACTGTAAGTTTCTTCAATAATGATAATACTAACAACATCAAAAAATTATTATATTATGTAATTTAATCATCTATTCATTTATTTTTCAACAGAATTCTCAATTCTTAGTAAAAATGTTGGATGATTTTCATGTAATTAGTGTCCCAAACCAACCAATCTTCAATTTGCAAAAATCATCAGCAATTCATTTTGCTACAAGTCTTATTGACCTACCAGATAATGTTCCTGCTGTTCTGAGACCAATGCATGCCAAAGATATCCACAGAGTACTAACTATAGAGAGAAATGGAGCTTCTGTATCCTGCAGGGGAGCAATATGCAGTGATGATGTTCATAAAATCATTGTTGACTATCTGCAGTACGACCAGTCCTACCTTGACAGTCTTCCAGATGTCTATAAAACAATAAATCCAGAATCAGTCGAAAGACAAGTTAAAGAACTAGGGTAGGACAGCTAACATAATGAAATAGAAAAGTTTACATTTCAGATAAATTAACTGTGATATTAATCCTATATTTGTTATATACATTTGCAGTATCTACTCAAACCGTGATCAAAAAGAGCTGCAAAAATTATCCTCTTGCATTCTGATCGATGAGACAGAACAATCACTCAAAAGCATGGAAGACTACAAAAAGGCCTTTGAAAATTCCTTGAAGGTTGCTCCACAGCTAGAAGAGTATCTTAAAAAGTATCTGGTTCCTATCCCTGGTGACTGGCCAACGTGGTTATATACAAAAAAGATTATAGCACAAACGTCAAATGAAGATGATCCTTTGCTGTCTCTAATCCCTGAGCAAGGAACTTTCCATGTAAGCCTAAATTTGCAAGAACAAATAATAGAGCAATACCATTTTCTTTTTGATGAGCTACATCGACACCTGTACTTACGGCCCTTACAACAAAATAAGCCTGCTCCTGGACTGTGCTCGTTACTCCTAAGCTCCTTGTTACTTGGTTGGTTAATGATCAGAAAAAAAATAATCTCTAAATTTAACATGTGCAAAGACCATGAATATGTAATAATACTTTTTCTTTTGGATGAAATACTACCCCTTGGATATTTCCAGTATTCTACAATGTTTCGCAGTGGAGATCTTGAAAAACATTTAACAATTATGGTCAGAATCACACTACTTTTTATAATTTGGAAAAGAAGGCATTACAACAAGTCATCAATCTCTATGCTGAGTGATATTAAGTACCAAATGGGTCATCTTCAGGAATATTTTCAAAGGAAAAAGGATTGGCTGACACTTTTCACTGAGAAAAAGATTGAGGTTTTCCACTCAGAGCTTCGAAGTAGCATAACACCATGGTTAGATGCAGCAGCAATAAATAAGATTGCTAAATGCATTAACGCACAACGATTCCAAATATCATTCAAGCAACATTTTATACATAACAAGGACAAGAGTCAATTTGAAAAAGACTGGAGTGTTGTGGCAGGGGCTTCAGCAAAGTTTTTGCTAATCATCTTTAACAAGATTGCAAGTAACATTGGGAAAGCTTTTAAGGTAAGGTTTTTTATCCTGGCAACCCAAGTTTTACAATATGAGGAGTGCTTCAAAATACTATACTATACAATGTAATAATAAACCTTTCAGTACAAATTTTGTATTGGGAATAAAACTTTATATTTTGCAGATCCCAAAACCAATAAACAAGGTGGGAAGTCCAACAGGAAATTTGGAGTTCTTTCTACCAACATTTAATAAGACAATCCCTTCTAAGTGCATGCCATTAGCATACAGTTTTGATAAAGAAGATCAACATGCAGAGCCTTGTGTTACAACCAAATGTGATCTGAGTTCCTGTTCGGGAAGCGGTGCCTTTCAAAGATTACAATGTTTTCATACATTTCATACAGTCTGCTTGAATGAAAATCATCAGTGCCCAATCTGTTCACCTCACCTTAAAGCACATATTAAAACTCTTGCAGACTCTTTCAATACTTCTCTCTTGGAACCAACTAAATCCAAAACCAGTGCTTCAAGTGATGAGCAGCCTGAGGAAGAAAATCCAAGAAATGTCAATGCCAAACCAGCATCCTATTATAAGTCAACCGAATGGATAAATGAAATTCAACAAACCATTGAGTCATTTCCTCCCATCATGCAACCAAGAATTGAAAGAAAAGTACCCGTAGCCAATAATACCAGTCACAACTTACATGTACCAAGGGCAAGGGTCCCATCACAGAGGAGATGTTCAATCTGTGGCCAGCCAGGACATACAAGATCTGTAAGTGGTCGTATTACTTGTCCACGGCTCCTCAGCCAGACACAGAATATACAAAGAACAACTCCACCAGCTAACCCACCACAACAAGTATATATCACTTATGACAACAGAAATTCAGTACAGTTTTGGTTTTTACCACATCAAATTTCCCAATCAACAATTAATGGACGACAGTCAAGTTCAGCCTGTGCACTCATTGCTCTACTAACGGCCCATAAGTACCATGCCAAAAAATCCTTTCTCACTATCCAACCACAGTTATCAACAGATTGGTTCAATCTTGTCGTTTCTTCAATATGCCAGGGAAATAGAGTGCATGATAACATATTTAACAATTCTCCGGTAACTCTTCAAATTCAAATGGCCTCGAGTCTTCTTCAAGGAACAATAGGTCAGATTCGTTTGGGACAGGAGCTTCCAGTTAACTTCACTTCGGAAAATACTAATCCTGATACGAGTAACTTGGAATATTATCTAAAAGAAATGGTACAGAATACATCCTCACCGTCTCCATCTGCAATCCTTGTAACTTTCCGAGGAAACACATTCAGCTTTTTACCTGGCAGTCAAAACAATCTCCTCTTTCTCGATAGCCATCTTCACCACCCTCATGGAGCGTTGATTGCTTCTGTAGATGCAGCAAGCATCACAAGTTTACTCAAATGGATCAGACATGACAACTTCGGAACCACCTTCAATCTTTGCAGCTTTACGGCAATATATTTCTAAAAAACGATAACAATTTAAACGAACTTAAGCTTATACATTGTACAATATTATTCGACTTCGCTTCATAAATAAGCTTAAAATTACATCATTTAGAAATCATTCCATTTATTGATCATCAACACAAACTCGTAAAAAATATATAAAGAATGATAAAAAGTTTAGCTTACCCGAATATCCCTCGTCATTGGACACAAAAACAGCGAGATTCGTGAAGAATGCGACATGTGCTCTTCGAGATGTCCGCCATCTTGAAATGAAAATATTCGATTTGCTCGCGCATGCGCAGACGTTTTTCAGCCGTGTCGAAACAAGGTATGAAAATACAGTCACGTGATGGCCTGATGTGCGCCGCATGTATGTGGTGCGGGGCATGGAATATCAAGAAAGACTGTTCAGTTTTTTCGGTGTAAACGTTAGGATTCTATTCCCTATTCATGGTAAGTTTAGAAGTTCACAATTCATGTCAACGTTAAGTAAATTTAAAATAGATTTGACAGTTTTAAAGTAGTCCTTTTTCATTTTGAATGATTTTGATAAAAACACGAATTTAGATGAAAACTTCAACCTTCCTTCACGCGAAAGAGTCGTCGATGGCTACGTGGTGACTGTAAATATGAGCCAAAAAACTACAGGGTATTTTTTATATATTCACAAATCTTTGTACATAATTTTGTTCTATAAACTCTTAGATAGCCATTTGATGAACATTTTAGCAATCCGTTTAGTTTTTCTACAAAAAAAATACCTGTCATTTTCGACTTTCCGTGGATTTAACGCACGTAATTTTCGATCAGAAAAAGGGTATACTTTGAAGAAATCTGGCTCCATAGCGATGTCGGTGACCCCCATTTTTTATTTGCTCATTTAGCTTCTATAATGATATTATTTCACCATACGAAGTTTCAGGGAAAAAACATGGATAGTTTTTTTTGCCCGCGAACGTCCTTAACACAGGGAACCCATCATTTTATTGAATTAGTTAGTAGCCTCAAAAGGAATGCATGGTTGGGCTGCCTGTGCTTCAGCGGAGTATTCATAGTCTGTGGATTTTCTCAAGCCATGGATTTTCTCAAGTCATGGATAGCCCAAGCTGTGGACTTGTGGCGAGATTTACAGTGAATGTATGGAGCTTCACAGCGAACTTTGAAAACCGTCCAAATAAAATTATCAAAGTAGTTTTATTGTGTTGTCCTTTGGAATTGTGTGAGGTTTGGAGCCATTCCGATCGATTTTGAGATAGTTAGTAACTGATTAACTCAGTTGGAATCCATTTTGAAGCAGTGCCTGAATTAAATGATTGATTTGATGAAGGCAGCTTGGCCATGAACCTTTTACTGGCATCGAAAGACAGCAACTACAATATCGCTACTCACACAGATCACTTAAACCTTGTGGTAAGTAGACTAATACCCCGTTCACACCAAGGCTTAAACATGGTTTAAGGTGGTTTAACTAAACAGGTTTATAAAATTATCTGCCGAAACGCCATGCAAGTTTTGGCACAATTTAAGTGTTTGTAAACACGGTTAGGTGTGAACGGGGTATAAGCTTTATTAGTTTATACGGCTTTATAATAAGCCATTTTATAACAATAGCTTACTTTATATTTATAAGAATAAATACAAGCTTATTAAATAAAATACACGTTTACTGATTTGGTCAGTTTCACAAATTAATACATGTATCTCTTTTTGATCATTCACAGGAGCCTCGACAAATTGTTCTAGCGAAATAGCATTCAAAGGTTAGAAGAGGTACCAAACTGAAAGACATTCAAAAAACTGACCATTGCTATTACATTCCCAGTATTGGAAAGTATGCAGCAACAGTTAGACAGTGATGAGTAACCGTCCGCCCCAATCCCCTCCCCCCTCCTATGATCCCCCCTTTGGGCCTGAAACTCAGGTTAGACAATGAGTCCATTCTTGAAGAGGTAAGATGCTGCATGTGTAATATTTGCAATATAAACAATATCAGTTAATATAATTATTTATACTGGATAGGTTGGAAATCCCCATAACAGGGATGTGTGTGGCTTTTGTGATGGAGAATACTTTCAAGCACATCCACTTTTTGGGACTGATATCCATATGCCTGCCCTATGACAGCTTCTAGTCTATTTCATTTGAATGAACTTGAAGTGTGCAATCCTTTGGGTTCCGGCCCAGAGCCAACAAACACAAGCTTGGTAAAATAATAATTATGATATCCTAAATAATTTATTACAGGTGTTCAGTAAACACCATTTATATAATACATGAATTATCACAATCCCATTTTTGTGTCGAGGGAGTGGGGGTGGCATGTCCCCATATAGGCCATATATGAAAGTGCCCTCCCCCGGGATACATGTACATGCAGAACTACAGTACATAGTAGATGCAATCAAAACATTTTACTTTCTTTGTAATTAATTCATTTCATAGTTCATTGGTGCGAACATCTTCATGTTATTTTCTCTAAGGTGCATTCTACTATATACTTGGTAATATAAAACCTGAAAACCGTTCCCATATGAATGCATGCCATTCAACTTTTGGGATTGGTAATTACCAACAAACACATAAAAAATATGGAGTGGAACCGTTGCTTGATGCATTTCTTGCTGATTTGAGCTTTCTTGGGTAGGTATAAATATATTAAATTATGAAATATATGTTCATTATAACATAATAATTAATAATAATAATAATAATAATAATAATAATAATAATAATAATAATAGTATTGTGATAGTATTGTGATAGTATTATTATTATTATTTGTAGTAGTAGTAGTAGTAGTAGTAGTAGTAGTAGTAGTAGTAGTAGTAGTAGTAGTATTATTATTATTATTATTATTATTATTATTATTATTATAACATGAAATGACACTTCAGGGTTTATTCTAGACATTGGCTAGTAAGGGCCCAATGGGCCCACTTATCAAATTTAAGGGGGTCATTTTTCAGGAATGGGGGCCCACAAGTGCCATTGAACAAAAACAATAATTAAGTTTGAAATGCAACTCTTTTTCTATTGTATAATGAGTTTTAATTAATGCTATTTATTGCTAATTATTCAGTACTATTTCACACCTTTATTGCTTGTACTCTACCATAAAAGGATACTGGTTACATGCAGCTTACTATAAATGGAGAAGCAAGATGGTTTCATGGAACTATTGCCTTTTTTCTGGAGATAATTTGGGCTCTCAGATAGTTGGAGGAGGGTTCCCAGTCACATCGAAAATGCAGAGTGTGTATGGGACATTCAGCAGAATTACAAGTATATGTATGTAATAAATATAAATATAATATAATTTCAACACACACAGTGTCTGCATTGAAATGGATATTATAAATGTATGACAACAATGGGAATGTTGAAATCGTGATATGCTAATTAGGTGACGTCAACGCAGGCATTTGCTGTAACTTATTTATATTTTTTCAAGTAGCACTCTTTTCTAAAATAGAAAAATAAGTTTAACATCATTTATATAAGTTGTAGAATAACTTTTTGCCAGTTTAAAAATGTCAGTAATTTGCAAAGGGGCGCTTTTGTATCAGTAAATGATGCCTGAGTTGACGTCACCTAATTAGCATATCACGATTTCAAACCTTTATAACTCGCAAATGCGAAGCTCAAATCACAAAATACTGAACCATCCCACTATTCACTTCATATGTAATCGATTTTCAAAAGAAACAAATAACCCTGATATGCACTTTAAGTAATTAAATAGATAAGCTTACAAGGCACGCGACCATGTAAAAGTCTTCCAACAAGATCGTTGCTTGTTGTAGTTTTACGAGTTTGATTCATGCGATGACGCAGTGGAATAATATTCATCCAGAGAAAGCAGTTAGCAGTATTCGTAAACAACTTCGTTATTACGAAACTAATCCTGGTGTTTACGATTAACTATTAAATCCTTTAATCCTTAGTTAACAAAAGAAGGTCAACTAACAAAAGAGATAGATTTGCTTACGTTATGATCAAAACTTGTACACTGTACAAAAGAAGTGTGCCAGTACATATGTACCGCTTACTGGCCGTATTGTACATTAACGGTCAAGCCGCTTGGTAGCGTAAATTTAATTAAATGGTTTAAACTAATTAAGTCATAAACTAAGCAAAGATTAACTGAACTGCACTTTTGCTCCATAACAATATCATCCAAATTACATGACTCCTGTGCATGCTAATTAATAACATCGTAGCTGAATTACAATATCAAACGGTTAAATGGTGTACTATTTTTACCGCACTTTTAATAATATAAATAGTTATCATTACAATTTTGAAATCAAGTTGCGAGCCGTCTTACAACAATAATATTATAGAGATTTACCAAACACGACGCGACGTGAGAACACGACGTTAGATGACGAATATATCACATTTGGTCATTGTGTGACTACCATGACAAGAGACGTCAAGTTCACGACGCCATTTCACTTGTTTCACGTCCTCTTCGTGACGTTGAGGACGCCAACGGTCGTTTTCACAGTTATTCGTCAGCGCGCGCGCCGTCCTCTTTCACGTCGCGTCGTGTTTGCTAAATCTCTCTAATATAATAATTACATAAATAATACACTACAAGCCAAACAAGCACAACAACAGGGATCAGGATGAGCAGTAGGTTACATATCCACTGCCCAACTAAACCAGTGACTATCAAGAAATCCAACATGTTCTGGGAGTTCTTAGAGCTGAATGTGCCATGGACAAAGCTGCGGTTGTTATCGAGGTATTCAGACACCGGCATAAACCAATGCCACCCAGACATCGCTATGGTCACAAACGCGTATGGTATACATGCAACCAAGTACGACAAGGGTAAAGCGAAAATACTCACTTTTTTGTAGACGTCGACGGTGATCTGCAACATTATGTTCACAATGTACCAAATTTGAAAGACGAGATCAAACGTTGCTTCGTCCCAGTTGATTGTGCCTTTGGCCTTCATCAGGTAGATTCCGCACATCATGATTGGCATTTCGCAAAAGACAGACAACAACAACGTGACTGCTGGATATGTTTTCTTGCCGCCTGTACACACCACAAATGTCCAGTACGACATATCCATAATCATTTCGAGCGTGAAAAACGTGATATACGTGATATACGCTGCGACTCTGTAACCATCCGGATTTTCAACATTTTGAAAACGATGAAAATGTTCAAAGTCTCCTCTATAATATTTTTGCAAGTTCGGAACGATATCTATCCCAAGAAGTATTCCTCCAAGCACAATCTCGATGATTTGGGCGATGATTTTCAACGACCATGCAATGGAAGTGATGTTGTCAAAGCTAACTATTGCATTCCCGATCACACCCAATACATTACTCAATGCTTGTGATACGTCTGGCATTTTGTATATCAGCTGGATCTTCTGCGACCAAGCAGTTTTCTTGTTATATCTGTACTACTTTCACTTTAGCTTTCACTGATAGCTCACTGTAATCTAGCCTGCGAATATACAGCCGCTTTTTTTCGCTCGCCACAGCTAGGGGTCTCTTAAAGAAGCGTCGTCGTTGTGAGGGCAACATTCCTGTACTGCGACGTCATTTTTGACCCGATTCTGATCAAAGAAGTTGATTGGTCAGCTTGCTGATAATCGCATTATTTGCATAAATTAAACTCAACGACCTGAACAAAATAGTACAATGTCGAGCAGTGGGTGATTGTATCGGACTTATCATATGCACATATGAATAAAATCATGTTCTACAATAACTTTGATTGCCGAATCAACAAACTCAGGCCGTTTGGAATTAGTGTTCACAACATGAGCGGTTGTGTTGTATCACGAGCTGTCATGACCTCAGATGTCACAGTACAGGAATGTTGCCCTCACAACGTGAGACGCCACGATCACATCCACCAAGGGCACTAGAACAGCTATTAGAGTTGGATATTATAGAGTTGTTGTATATTAATATCCATGTACGTATGCAATTGTTTACTTACTTGTATTCCTGTTCCTCTGAAGCAAATCTGAAGCTTTGATCCAACGGTCAAGAGGTTAAAGGGGCAGTGTCAAGCCTCACGCATGCGCATTAAAATCAAAACAATAACACTCGGTTGAGAAGCCTATACCTTGCCCGGTAGCGAGTTATAAAACCCCCCTAAAACCGTTCTAATCGCTAAATAAATGACCTACAGGACTCATGTAGATACTAATCTTTATTTAGAAAGCAATATTAGAACTTCAATATATCAAAAGGACTGAATTCTAGATGTGAATTCACGGCGATATCATTTTCCAACGGCTGATCAAATAAAACACAGGAAGCCCAACACATAAATAGATGGTGGGAAGCTCACCGGGTTTACAAGTCGTTCTTCGTGAGTTTTTCTCTTCAAAAGTCATGAACAGTACTGCACCTACGATTGATGATCAAGATTCCTTCGCAATCGATCAGAATTGCCGGTTTACAATTCGGTTTTCTTCACTCGAGGATGATGGCGGGCTGACTCTCTACGGCTGTTCGACACTTTTTTCAACGGCTTCAAAGTCAGTTCTAAGATGAAATAATCTCCACTAGGAATTGTTGAAAATGAAGAACATACTTTGAATAATTACTAGTGATCCATTAGACGCTTGAACAAACATGATTAATGTCGATGGAAACGGATTGAAAACATCGCTAATAATAAAAGTCCACGGTGGACTTTTATTATTTCTCGCTTCTTCGTACCCAGGCTTGCGCGGTCATATGGCTTGTCACTGCCCCTTCATTCTCGTACCCAGAGCCCGCTCGTCATTTGGTTTGTCGCTGGCTCTGGGAATCCCTGAAATTTTAGCGAATTTCATTGGCTGATGAAATCAACAATGACTGATCGTATTTGATTGGTTCATGAGATCAACAAAGATTCAAACTTGCAAGGCGAACGAAAGGAATGACAGCGACGGTTGTATTTTCATACAATGGTATTCCGTTATTGAATTATAAAGCTATGGAAATGAGAGTGACTGTGTAGACATAAATTGATCTGAATTCGTAAAGGGAGATCTAACAATACATAAATTATAAAAGTAAAGTAACGGCTACAGACACAATCGATCGTACTCGCTTTGAGTATTCAAAGGAATATTTTTATAATTCAAGAGAAACAATAACAAAGCGGAAGACAGGAAGGTTCACATACAAGATTATATTAGAACATGTATTTATCGTCCAGCCTTTACCGCAACAGAGCCAGAGAAGAACCGGTGATGAACGTCGAAGGGATTTTAAACGGCTACACGAAGATAAATGCACAAACTTGTGTGTACTTGTTACATTGTTTGAATATTCAAACTAACGTGAACACTACGTCGCCAGTAGACTCTTCCACAGTACCCGCTCTCAGCGGTCTTTAGTATGAGCATGCGCTCTGACGACTTGGTCGTCAAAATTTGACGACCGAGCAACAGGGTTTCCCAGAGCCAGCGACAAACCAAATGACGAGCGGGCTCTGGGTACGAGAATGACTGCCCCTTTAAAATAAACTTCAAGTACTTATTCCGTATGTACTAGCTAGCGCGACCGCGCGATGTCCCCATTACGTCAGTAATATTTAATTCGCCTGTCACTCATAACCGTTAATAAGTTGATTGAATTCGCCTTCACTCCACTAAAAAGACCCGGGGTAGGCAACGAAAGGCCTTGCCATTGTTCTCTCGTCTGCTCACTTAATTGGATTATTTTGACAGCTACGGTGGCACTGTGTTTACACAGCGATGACAGATGCATCACCAACGAACCAGTGCTGAACTGGACAAGCGGTAATACGAACCACGGAGAACGTCACGTAGCCACGACAGACACCCGTCTTTGTCCGTTAAAGCTGAAATATTTAAATTCTGAATTTCAATCACAGTGATTACAATCTTCAATTTTCGGAGAAAAGAGAGCACCAAAACAGGCAACAATAACTGAACTACATTTGTAATGAACTAAAGGGAAACATTTCAAGCCGAAGAGAGAAGAAAAATAACAGTAATTGAAGAATATTACGGGGCTCAGTTTTAATATCTGTTTAAATTTGATTGCGAAAGGATTATACATGTAAACTGATGGCATGATGTAAACACTGGACTGGACTGGACTCCTGGACTGGACTCCTGGACTGGACTCCTGGACTGGACTCCTGGACTGGACTCCTGGACTGGACTCCTGGACTTTGATTTTTGAATATTTTGAACATTTTGATTTGAAAACACATTATAACATAGATACGATATAACGCGCGCTCTGATTGGCTGGTTATCTATGAACAAGAAATGGATATACCATAGAGATTGTTCATGCTGACGTCAAATCACGGCGAAAAAAAAATTTCGCAAGTTTTTGTCAAATGAAAAGCTAAAGCTATGATGGAAACTTTTGAAGACTGTGATTTTCCCAGGTTTGATTTTAATTATGACTTAGAAGCTACAGCCAGTACAGAATCAAGTACAACAACCCGGTTTGCCAATCTATCGGAAACAGAGTTACAAAAAATCCTTCTGGATAAGCAATCAGAGAGGACGAAAAAAACCACGAACTGGTGTGTTTCAACCTTCAAAGGTAAAGTTTTCATTCAAGTACTTTCTCAATTTAAAATTAAATTAACATCTATGGCATTTTAAACGAATGGTCAATGCAGTCTACATTTAAATATATATTATCTCTACAATTACAGTTGCAGTGACAAAAAGTAAACAAAACTATAAGTTTACAATTTCAGTCAATCGTAAAACAAGCAGTATATCGATACTAAATATAAATTATTACCTTTCTTATTCTCACGTTAGCCTGTTGTAAAGAAAAGACAATAAAGACGTCCTTAGAGGAAATGACCATTGGCCAAATAGACGCCAACTTGAGACGATTTTACGCGGAGGCGAGGAAGAAGGATGGCGAAATGTACGGAAAGAAAACCCTTCTAGGTTTCCGTCATGCTATTGAGAGGTATCTCTCAATCAGCCTCCTCACTGCAAAACCTTGAAGATGTCCTGTGATCCCAGGTTCAAGAGGTCAAACGAAATGCTAGACGCACAGCTTGTCCATATAAAACGAAGCGGCAAAGAAAATTCTGTTCACAAACCAACGATCGAGGACGAAGATCTTTTGAAGTTGAAATCGTCCGAGGCCCTTTCCCTCACGAATCCTCAATCTCTGCTGCGAAATGTCTGGTTTCATGTCCTCCTGTACTTTTGTAGGAGAGGTCGAGAGGGCCAGCGACAACTCACAACATCAAGCTTCAAACTGGAAGTTGATGCAGCTGGACGAAACTTCATAACAATGGCGCACGACGAAGTATCTAAGAACCACCCCGGGGGTTTGAAGGACACCAACAGCACTGAAAAAAATGCCAGAATCTACGAAACAAACCATCCAAATGACGGATATCGAGCTCTTAGGGTCTACATTTCCAAGTTGAACCCGAAATGTACTGCATTTTTCCAATATCCCAAAAAGAACTGGGCGTCGACTGATTCATCTTGGTACGAAAACCGACCAGTTGGCATCAACAAACTAGATGGTATGATGAAGGAAATCAGCCAATAAGCACAACTGTCCCGAGTATACACCAACCACTCGATTAGAGCCACTGCCATAACGCTGTGGTCCAATGCTGGAGTACCAAACCGCCACATTATGTCAATCTCTGGCCCGCATCGAAATGAGCAAAGCCTCGCTCATTACACGCGGCCTTCTACAGCACAACTACACCACTGCAGTGAAGTGTTATCAAGAAGTCTTGACGAAAGCCGATCCAGTTCAATTGTCCCGTCTCAGCCATCCCTTCAGGTTACCACAGCTGTACAGCAAAACAACCTTCTTGTTTCTGGAGTCCAGGCAAAACCACCGATGCATGTCGACTCCATTTTTGCGAACTGCACAATTCAAAACTTGAACATTGTGATTAATGCCAAGCGCCATGCAGTGAACCAAAGTGACTTTCGACTAAAAACTCTTGTCTTTTATCTTTAAGTTTGAATGAAAAAAGTCGAAAAACATTGTAGATCGTTTCTACATACATCCTTTCTTAATAGAGGATTATTGTCAATCGGGTTTTACAAGGAATTTCCATACGCTTGCTTTTTCACAACCCGACTCGTTCAACGTCCAAATTTGTTCAATTTTTGAAGCATGCGTGACAACATGCGTGCGCAATTAATGTTAGGAGAATCTGTAATTTGATAATTTGAAAAATAAACAAATTGTTGATGTGAAACATCTTGCCAAGATGTTTCACATCAACAATTTGTTTATTTTTCAAATTATCAAATTACAGATTCTCCTAACATTGCGCACGCATGTTGTGACCATTCCTTAACAAGTAAATGCATTTGTTTGATTCATTGTTATTTTTGCTACTCTGCTTTGCAAGGATCAAGTGCATACATCTATATCAATAAAGGTTGTCGAGGACATCAGTACAGTCCATGCATACGCTATAGGTCGTTCCAAGACCGAATGGCATTATGGTATATAACAGCTTGAATAGCCAAATATAACATTCCCTGTATGAAAAACTGTATAATATCGTACCTATTGGAAACCAAACAGACCAAGACAAATTTTGAAACGAATTTATTTGGCATCCACGCCATTCAAACTGTTACCATAATGCAGTTCGGTCTTGGAACGACCTATAACCAAGAGCGGAATGATCTCTTGCTGACAACCTTTTTTGGAAACAGGTGTATGTTGGACGAATGCATTATGGTTAACGTGCTATGCGTTGTTTAGCAGCGAACAGCGGTCACGAAGGTCGCCTGGTACCTTAATTCAAAGTAATACAGTGGATATCTCAATAATTCAAACCTTCGAAGGAAGCAGCGTTTCGTGTTGTTTGAGATCCGAGTTATTGAGGGTAAAATTACAGGTGTAGTGAAGCAAATACAAGAAAAACGGCCTTCAAATTAGTGAGGATTAGAGTTCTCGGGATTCCACTGCCACACCGTATTCAATTCTCTCACCGGCCACGCCCTGTATGGACTTTGAAACTAATAGTGGTTTACTTTTCTCACCTCCGAAAGCCGGTAGTGGATTTAATTTGAACAAAATGTTTTGATTTCATATAATAATATATGAAACACATGCGATGGTCTTTTGTTATCACGATTAAATACCGAAAAGGAAATTCCCAACCCACCTATATATACCCATAAAATCATACAATGATTCAGGTGGCTGGACGACAGTCAAAAGAACAATCCTGCAAAGTAAGACGTTACCTATCAAAATATCATATGATACCTATGACGTCATTTCCGCCTTCAGTAATAATAGCGAGAACGTCGTGCCTCGAGGAGCCGCCATGTTGGATATCCTCAACAAGATGGGATTTCACCAGATTCATTTCTATTGTCATAAGAAATCAGTGGGTAGAGTGGTGAGCATCATGACCACGAACAACACACCGCTGGCCAGCAAGTAGTGCGGTATTTTACCTACGATGCAATTGCCCTGACTACTTTCCCTGACGCTTGTGGCTCGTTTGACAGACTTCCCGAAGACACGTCAATTCTGGCTCAGAATTGTGCTAAATGGGGTAAAGATAGTTCTGGAAAAGTGAAAGTCAACAAATGGAGTCGATATCAGGAGCATAGGAAAGGCCGTTTGGTTACGTGTCCAATCGCTATGGATACAGTACCTGCTCATGGCTTTGGTTGTACTTGGAAAAAACCTAAAGCACGTTTTTATTGTGACGATAGCTTTGTTAGTCCCCAGCCATACAACGTGCTGGACACATGGCGTATATCCGTTCGCTAGTCTTGTTTGATTGGCTTTATGTTTCCTGAAAACACTGCACCCCCTGCAAACTTATCATTTATTTATATTATTGATTTAATTGATCACAGTCCTGTGGGAAAAAAATCCCGAAGTGATGAAGGGCTATGCCCGAAACGTCTGAAAAAATACAATTGACACTTTAAATAATTTTGTAACCATTGTTTTATCTAAAAAGTAAGTGTCACGCATCTCAGCCAAGAACTTCTAGTTCATTTTCTATATTATATGACATAGCTGTTTGAGTAACGGGGATAATAATAATAATAATTATTATTATTATTATTATTATTATTTTTATTATTATTATTATTATTATTATTATAATAATAACAATAATTACTGATAAGAACTATGATATATTTATAGAAATGAAAACGGTTAATATCAGCGTCTTTGAGCTAATTTGAACTCCATGCCACAGTAGTTGCCTCGGTAGCTCAGTGGGTAGAGCACCTGTCATGAAATCGGGGTGTCGTGGGTTCGAATCCCGCTCGAGGCGTCTGATTTTTCCGAACATTTGTTCTGTATATTCTCCATCAGTTTTCATTTCAATAACAATAATAATAATTATTATTATTATTATTATTATTATAATTATAATAGAGGTTAAGTAGCGTTCCGTGTAAGAACGATAGCATGAACGGCATAGGAATGTAAAAGGTGTTAATTTTCCATTCTTCTTTCTTGCAATTTCATTGGTTCATACTCATAAATTCAATAGAAACCCAACCAAGGAATACATTTAAATTAGATAACGTTTGAGAATTTAATTCACTTTTAATCAAACTAACCTTGGTTTGATTTTAAAGAAAATTGTGTGTGAGGAAAGTTCTCAAATTTGTGAATCAAATAGCCATTGTCTTCCCTCTTTTCTATTGGCTGCATTGCGTTCTCCTTCAGTTTTCACAGTAAAAATGGGCAACTGCACACAGTTTCCTCTATTTTCTCCTTGTAACTTTGATAGTTGGTATCTGAGACAGCATGTTACACATATTCAAGCAAAATCGTGTGTGAGGCGAGCTAAATGCCGCAGTCTATTGTCTTTTGCTATCGTTCTTACGCGGAACGTTACTTAATCGGGATGGCCGGTCACGTGAGCCGTTAGTGCATATAGCCAATTGTGTAACTAAAACACTTATATCATGACCAGCGCGTGCGACTGCAACCATATAAAATGGCACTCGTCAGACAATGGTATTTATAACAATCGCACACTTGCATCTTTATCCCATGTTAATTGAGGACAATATAATAAAGTCATTACTAAAATAATTGTTTCTATTTAGCAAACAACTATTGCTACTTTATTGTAAACAAACATTTTGTTTTGTAGTGTATGACCGGAAATGATTATATGGGACAACCGGGTATTTTTGCTGAGTGATACCCTCCGTATTTATTTCGGCTATTTGTTTTAAGTGTCGAGCCACATTTATTTACTGATAATCTATTCTGAATCTCGAGTTGTCATAAGCCAATTTATATTCATATAAATTAAAGTTAATAATACAACCATTAGCTTTAATTAAATGGACGCATATTAGATTCAATGGAATGTAAACTAATAATTGACCAGCAACAAATTAGGCTTTGTTCAAAGTAAACACTGTAATGCAATATACTATTAGGACAATTACAAGGGTACAAGGGTCACTTATGGTATCACATGTCCTGGCATGGTTTAATTGCACCAGCCAATCATGTCACAGCATGCCAGGCTGTCAGTCCATGTTGTGGCATGTTTGCGTTGTCGTTGCAGCATTCCCGATCAAAACAGCTATCGATATACACGTAATTCCCTCCCACCCTCCCCTTTTGTTCTAGTAGCATATGGCACAATTAGTAATAAGGCACAAGATAGTTACAGTTATAAGCAGCCAATAGCGGTTGCATATATGGACATCATGAACTCTGACAATCTCAGCAATGGTAGGAGATGGACAATGTCAACTATATTTTTAACTTCATGCTCAATGATGTAGCAGAGCTTTATCTTAGTATGTTTTAATAAAATCACGGGTTGGGGATTAGTGCTCCCATACTGGTCACTTTTGCCCCATAGACTTATGGTTTATTATCAATGAAGGGGTTGTATGTGAGTTACACCCTTATCACCCTCAGTAGGGGTTGTATGTGAGTTACACCCCTCAGCGACCCAGGGGATTATCATCGGTAGGGGTAGTATGTGAGTTACACCCCGGCGACCCGAGGGATATCACTGGAGAGAGGATTATCACCTCTCTTTTTCATGCACTGACCAGTATGCCAATTATGCGTGAGCATGGATCTGCTGCAGCAGATGGAGACCTAATTCCCATTCCCCATTACTCCACAAAACTGTGTTGTTATGTCTAATGGGTTGGAAGTATTAAACTCAACAACAACAAAAAAAAAAAATTCGATTCGCCAAAAATGCCAAGCTCAAGCTTCTTTTCCTACCGTACCATGGTACCTTCTTTCCTTCATCTCCCTGGTATGTATCTTTTTCTCTCTCTCTTGAGGTTTCCACTTGTTCCAATGCTTGTACTGACGTCTCCCGACAGCGCAGCAGGCACAGCTTTCTTGGCCAGACTTTTGACCGCCTTCTTTGTGAGTCGACGGCGAAGCGCTCGCCTAAGACTGGCTTTGGCTACTCGTCGCATTCCGGTACGTGCCAGGAACCCCCAAAACCAGCCACGTTGGTGGTTCGTCGTCGTCTTCGTCGTACTCTCACCATCTTCAGGCGTCACGAACATTCCTAAAGGGACGTGGGGCCGCTCCAAGCGCGAAAAAATCCACTACCCATCCTTTAATTTGGCCAAGCGTTTCCCAATGTTTTCCAACATGCACGTCAATTTCGCTTTTCCTCCGAGTTGGAGACGTCTTCGTAGTCATGATTTTCCCGATCCGACGTAGATGGGCAGGCGTGGTCTATGACCACCGCCTTTATTGATGTGGGGAAGGGTACGACCTCCATTGAGCGACGATAGACGGTCCAATTGTATGGTGAACCACATCTCAGTGAACGCTTCTTCGTTCGGGAGAAAACCCCATCGGAACAAATATAGTCGATAGTTAATCGAAGCTCCAGAAGCTGCGAGGAGGAGGTGTAGTCGTGAGTTTTCACTGTTGAGTACCAGGGTGAGGTTTCACCGTCTCAGTACCAGGGTGAGGTTTCTCTGTTTCAGTACCAGGGTGAGGTTCCACCGTTGACCAGGGTGAGGTTCCACCGTTGACCAGGGTGAGGTTCCACCGTTGACCAGGGTGAGGTTCGCTGGCTCTGGGAATCCCTGAAATTTTAGCGAATTTCATTGGCTGATGAAATCAACAATGACTGATCGTATTTGATTGGTTCATGAGATCAACAAAGATTCAAACTTGCAAGGCGAACGAAAGGAATGACAGCGACGGTTGTATTTTCATACAATGGTATTCCGTTATTGAATTATAAAGCTATGGAAATGAGAGTGACTGTGTAGACATAAATTGATCTGAATTCGTAAAGGGAGATCTAACAATACATAAATTATAAAAGTAAAGTAACGGCTACAGACACAATCGATCGTACTCGCTTTGAGTATTCAAAGGAATATTTTTATAATTCAAGAGAAACAATAACAAAGCGGAAGACAGGAAGGTTCACATACAAGATTATATTAGAACATGTATTTATCGTCCAGCCTTTACCGCAACAGAGCCAGAGAAGAACCGGTGATGAACGTCGAAGGGATTTTAAACGGCTACACGAAGATAAATGCACAAACTTGTGTACTTGTTACATTGTTTGAATATTCAAACTAACGTGAACACTACGTCGCCAGTAGACTCTTCCACAGTACCCGCTCTCAGCGGTCTTTAGTATGAGCATGCGCTCTGACGACTTGGTCGTCAAAATTTGACGACCGAGCAACAGGGTTTCCCAGAGCCAGCGACAAACCAAATGACGAGCGGGCTCTGGGTACGAGAATGACTGCCCCTTTAAAATAAACTTCAAGTACTTATTCCGTATGTACTAGCTAGCGCGACCGCGCGATGTCCCCATTACGTCAGTAATATTTAATTCGCCTGTCACTCATAACCGTTAATAAGTTGATTGAATTCGCCTTCACTCCACTAAAAAGACCCGGGGTAGGCAACGAAAGGCCTTGCCATTGTTCTCTCGTCTGCTCACTTAATTGGATTATTTTGACAGCTACGGTGGCACTGTGTTTACACAGCGATGACAGATGCATCACCAACGAACCAGTGCTGAACTGGACAAGCGGTAATACGAACCACGGAGAACGTCACGTAGCCACGACAGACACCCGTCTTTGTCCGTTAAAGCTGAAATATTTAAATTCTGAATTTCAATCACAGTGATTACAATCTTCAATTTTCGGAGAAAAGAGAGCACCAAAACAGGCAACAATAACTGAACTACATTTGTAATGAACTAAAGGGAAACATTTCAAGCCGAAGAGAGAAGAAAAATAACAGTAATTGAAGAATATTACGGGGCTCAGTTTTAATATCTGTTTAAATTTGATTGCGAAAGGATTATACATGTAAACTGATGGCATGATGTAAACACTGGACTGGACTGGACTCCTGGACTGGACTCCTGGACTGGACTCCTGGACTGGACTCCTGGACTGGACTCCTGGACTGGACTCCTGGACTTTGATTTTTGAATATTTTGAACATTTTGATTTGAAAACACATTATAACATAGATACGATATAACGCGCGCTCTGATTGGCTGGTTATCTATGAACAAGAAATGGATATACCATAGAGATTGTTCATGCTGACGTCAAATCACGGCGAAAAAAAAAATTTCGCAAGTTTTTTTGTCAAATGAAAAGCTAAAGCTATGATGGAAACTTTTGAAGACTGTGATTTTCCCAGGTTTGATTTTAATTATGACTTAGAAGCTACAGCCAGTACAGAATCAAGTACAACAACCCGGTTTGCCAATCTATCGGAAACAGAGTTACAAAAAATCCTTCTGGATAAGCAATCAGAGAGGACGAAAAAAACCACGAACTGGTGTGTTTCAACCTTCAAAGGTAAAGTTTTCATTCAAGTACTTTCTCAATTTAAAATTAAATTAACATCTATGGCATTTTAAACGAATGGTCAATGCAGTCTACATTTAAATATATATATTATCTCTACAATTACAGTTGCAGTGACAAAAAGTAAACAAAACTATAAGTTTACAATTTCAGTCAATCGTAAAACAAGCAGTATATCGATACTAAATATAAATTATTACCTTTCTTATTCTCACGTTAGCCTGTTGTAAAGAAAAGACAATAAAGACGTCCTTAGAGGAAATGACCATTGGCCAAATAGACGCCAACTTGAGACGATTTTACGCGGAGGCGAGGAAGAAGGATGGCGAAATGTACGGAAAGAAAACCCTTCTAGGTTTCCGTCATGCTATTGAGAGGTATCTCAATCAGCCTCCTCACTGCAAAACCTTGAAGATGTCCTGTGATCCCAGGTTCAAGAGGTCAAACGAAATGCTAGACGCACAGCTTGTCCATATAAAACGAAGCGGCAAAGAAAATTCTGTTCACAAACCAACGATCGAGGACGAAGATCTTTTGAAGTTGAAATCGTCCGAGGCCCTTTCCCTCACGAATCCTCAATCTCTGCTGCGAAATGTCTGGTTTCATGTCCTCCTGTACTTTTGTAGGAGAGGTCGAGAGGGCCAGCGACAACTCACAACATCAAGCTTCAAACTGGAAGTTGATGCAGCTGGACGAAACTTCATAACAATGGCGCACGACGAAGTATCTAAGAACCACCCCGGGGGTTTGAAGGACACCAACAGCACTGAAAAAAATGCCAGAATCTACGAAACAAACCATCCAAATGACGGATATCGAGCTCTTAGGGTCTACATTTCCAAGTTGAACCCGAAATGTACTGCATTTTTCCAATATCCCAAAAAGAACTGGGCGTCGACTGATTCATCTTGGTACGAAAACCGACCAGTTGGCATCAACAAACTAGATGGTATGATGAAGGAAATCAGCCAATAAGCACAACTGTCCCGAGTATACACCAACCACTCGATTAGAGCCACTGCCATAACGCTGTGGTCCAATGCTGGAGTACCAAACCGCCACATTATGTCAATCTCTGGCCATCGAAATGAGCAAAGCCTCGCTCATTACAACACGCGACCTTCTACAGCACAACTACACCACTGCAGTGAAGTGTTATCAAGAAGTCTTGACGAAAGCCGATCCAGTTCAATTGTCCCGTCTCAGCCATCCCTTCAGGTTACCACAGCTGTACAGCAAAACAACCTTCTTGTTTCTGGAGTCCAGGCAAAACCACCGATGCATGTCGACTCCATTTTTGCGAACTGCACAATTCAAAACTTGAACGTTGTAATGCCAAGCGCCATGCAGTGAACCAAAGTGACTTTCGACTAAAAACTCTTGTCTTTTATCTTTAAGTTTGAATGAAAAAAGTCGAAAAACATTGTAGATCGTTTCTACATACATCCTTTCTTAATAAAGGATTATTGTCAATCGGGTTTTACAAGGAATTTCCATACGCTTGCTTTTTCACAACCCGACTCGTTCAACGTCCAAATTTGTTCAATTTTTGAAGCATGCGTGACAACATGCGTGCGCAATTAATGTTAGGAGAATCTGTAATTTGATAATTTGAAAAATAAACAAATTGTTGATGTGAAACATCTTGCCAAGATGTTTCACATCAACAATTTGTTTATTTTTCAAATTATCAAATTACAGATTCTCCTAACATTGCGCACGCATGTTGTGACCATTCCTTAACAAGTAAATGCATTTGTTTGATTCATTGTTATTTTTGCTACTCTGCTTTGCAAGGATCAAGTGCATACATCTATATCAATAAAGGTTGTCGAGGACATCAGTACAGTCCATGCATACGCTATAGGTCGTTCCAAGACCGAATGGCATTATGGTATATAACAGCTTGAATAGCCAAATATAACATTCCCTGTATGAAAAACTGTATAATATCGTACCTATTGGAAACCAAACAGACCAAGACAAATTTTGAAACGAATTTATTTGGCATCCACGCCATTCAAACTGTTACCATAATGCAGTTCGGTCTTGGAACGACCTATAACCAAGAGCGGAATGATCTCTTGCTGACAACCTTTTTTGGAAACAGGTGTATGTTGGACGAATGCATTATGGTTAACGTGCTATGCGTTGTTTAGCAGCGAACAGCGGTCACGAAGGTCGCCTGGTACCTTAATTCAAAGTAATACAGTGGATATCTCAATAATTCAAACCTTCGAAGGAAGCAGCGTTTCGTGTTGTTTGAGATCCGAGTTATTGAGGGTAAAATTACAGGTGTAGTGAAGCAAATACAAGAAAAACGGCCTTTCAAATTAGTGAGGATTAGAGTTCTCGGGATTCCACTGCCACACCGTATTCAATTATCTCACCGGCCACGCCCTGTATGGACTTTGAAACTAATAGTGGTTTACTTTTCTCACCTCCGAAAGCCGGTAGTGGATTTAATTTGAACAAAATGTTTTGATTTCATATAATAATATATGAAACACATGCGATGGTCTTTTGTTATCACGATTAAATACCGAAAAGGAAATTCCCAACCCACCTATATATACCCATAAAATCATACAATGATTCAGGTGGCTGGACGACAGTCAAAAGAACAATCCTGCAAAGTAAGACGTTACCTATCAAAATATCATATGATACCTATGACGTCATTTCCGCCTTCAGTAATAATAGCGAGAACGTCGTGCCTCGAGGAGCCGCCATGTTGGATATCCTCAACAAGATGGGATTTCACCAGATTCATTTCTATTGTCATAAGAAATCAGTGGGTAGAGTGGTGAGCATCATGACCACGAACAACACCGCTGGCCAGCAAGTAGTGCGGTATTTTACCTACGATGCAATTGCCCTGACTACTTTCCCTGACGCTTGTGGCTCGTTTGACAGACTTCCCGAAGACACGTCAATTCTGGCTCAGAATTGTGCTAAATGGGGTAAAGATAGTTCTGGAAAAGTGAAAGTCAACAAATGGAGTCGATATCAGGAGCATAGGAAAGGCCGTTTGGTTACGTGTCCAATCGCTATGGATACAGTACCTGCTCATGGCTTTGGTTGTACTTGGAAAAAACCTAAAGCACGTTTTTATTGTGACGATAGCTTTGTTAGTCCCCAGCCATACAACGTGCTGGACACATGGCGTATATCCGTTCGCTAGTCTTGTTTGATTGGCTTTATGTTTCCTGAAAACACTGCACCCCCTGCAAACTTATCATTTATTTATATTATTGATTTAATTGATCACAGTCCTGTGGGAAAAAAATCCCGAAGTGATGAAGGGCTATGCCCGAAACGTCTGAAAAAATACAATTGACACTTTAAATAATTTTGTAACCATTGTTTTATCTAAAAAGTAAGTGTCACGCATCTCAGCCAAGAACTTCTAGTTCATTTTCTATATTATATGACATAGCTGTTTGAGTAACGGGGATAATAATAATAATAATTATTATTATTATTATTATTATTATTTTTATTATTATTATTATTATTATTATTATAATAAATAACAATAATTACTGATAAGAACTATGATATATTTATAGAAATGAAAACGGTTAATATCAGCGTCTTTGAGCTAATTTGAACTCCATGCCACAGTAGTTGCCTCGGTAGCTCAGTGGGTAGAGCACCTGTCATGAAATCGGGGTGTCGTGGGTTCGAATCCCGCTCGAGGCGTCTGATTTTTCCGAACATTTGTTCTGTATATTCTCCATCAGTTTTCATTTCAATAACAATAATAATAATAATAATTATTATTATTATTATTATTATAATTATAATAGAGGTTAAGTAGCGTTCCGTGTAAGAACGATAGCATGAACGGCATAGGAATGTAAAAGGTGTTAATTTTCCATTCTTCTTTCTTGCAATTTCATTGGTTCATACTCATAAATTCAATAGAAACCCAACCAAGGAATACATTTAAATTAGATAACGTTTGAGAATTTAATTCACTTTTAATCAAACTAACCTTGGTTTGATTTTAAAGAAAATTGTGTGTGAGGAAAGTTCTCAAATTTGTGAATCAAATAGCCATTGTCTTCCCTCTTTTCTATTGGCTGCATTGCGTTCTCCTTCAGTTTTCACAGTAAAAATGGGCAACTGCACACAGTTTCCTCTATTTTCTCCTTGTAACTTTGATAGTTGGTATCTGAGACAGCATGTTACACATATTCAAGCAAAATCGTGTGTGAGGCGAGCTAAATGCCGCAGTCTATTGTCTTTTGCTATCGTTCTTACGCGGAACGTTACTTAATCGGGATGGCCGGTCACGTGAGCCGTTAGTGCATATAGCCAATTGTGTAACTAAAACACTTATATCATGACCAGCGCGTGCGACTGCAACCATATAAAATGGCACTCGTCAGACAATGGTATTTATAACAATCGCACACTTGCATCTTTATCCCATGTTAATTGAGGACAATATAATAAAGTCATTACTAAAATAATTGTTTCTATTTAGCAAACAACTATTGCTACTTTATTGTAAACAAACATTTTGTTTTGTAGTGTATGACCGGAAATGATTATATGGGACAACCGGGTATTTTTGCTGAGTGATACCCTCCGTATTTATTTCGGCTATTTGTTTTAAGTGTCGAGCCACATTTATTTACTGATAATCTATTCTGAATCTCGAGTTGTCATAAGCCAATTTATATTCATATAAATTAAAGTTAATAATACAACCATTAGCTTTAATTAAATGGACGCATATTAGATTCAATGGAATGTAAACTAATAATTGACCAGCAACAAATTAGGCTTTGTTCAAAGTAAACACTGTAATGCAATATACTATTAGGACAATTACAAGGGTACAAGGGTCACTTATGGTATCACATGTCCTGGCATGGTTTAATTGCACCAGCCAATCATGTCACAGCATGCCAGGCTGTCAGTCCATGTTGTGGCATGTTTGCGTTGTCGTTGCAGCATTCCCGATCAAAACAGCTATCGATATACACGTAATTCCCTCCCACCCTCCCCTTTTGTTCTAGTAGCATATGGCACAATTAGTAATAAGGCACAAGATAGTTACAGTTATAAGCAGCCAATAGCGGTTGCATATATGGACATCATGAACTCTGACAATCTCAGCAATGGTAGGAGATGGACAATGTCAACTATATTTTTAACTTCATGCTCAATGATGTAGCAGAGCTTTATCTTAGTATGTTTTAATAAAATCACGGGTTGGGGATTAGTGCTCCCATACTGGTCACTTTTGCCCCATAGACTTATGGTTTATTATCAATGAAGGGGTTGTATGTGAGTTACACCCTTATCACCCTCAGTAGGGGTTGTATGTGAGTTACACCCCTCAGCGACCCAGGGGATTATCATCGGTAGGGGTAGTATGTGAGTTACACCCCGGCGACCCGAGGGATATCACTGGAGAGAGGATTATCACCTCTCTTTTTCATGCACTGACCAGTATGCCAATTATGCGTGAGCATGGATCTGCTGCAGCAGATGGAGACCTAATTCCCATTCCCCATTACTCCACAAAACTGTGTTGTTATGTCTAATGGGTTGGAAGTATTAAACTCAACAACAACAAAAAAAAAAAAATTCGATTCGCCAAAAATGCCAAGCTCAAGCTTCTTTTCCTACCGTACCATGGTACCTTCTTTCCTTCATCTCCCTGGTATGTATCTTTTTCTCTCTCTCTTGAGGTTTCCACTTGTTCCAATGCTTGTACTGACGTCTCCCGACAGCGCAGCAGGCACAGCTTTCTTGGCCAGACTTTTGACCGCCTTCTTTGTGAGTCGACGGCGAAGCGCTCGCCTAAGACTGGCTTTGGCTACTCGTCGCATTCCGGTACGTGCCAGGAACCCCCAAAACCAGCCACGTTGGTGGTTCGTCGTCGTCTTCGTCGTACTCTCACCATCTTCAGGCGTCACGAACATTCCTAAAGGGACGTGGGGCCGCTCCAAGCGCGAAAAAATCCACTACCCATCCTTTAATTTGGCCAAGCGTTTCCCAATGTTTTCCAACATGCACGTCAATTTCGCTTTTCCTCCGAGTTGGAGACGTCTTCGTAGTCATGATTTTCCCGATCCGACGTAGATGGGCAGGCGTGGTCTATGACCACCGCCTTTATTGATGTGGGGAAGGGTACGACCTCCATTGAGCGACGATAGACGGTCCAATTGTATGGTGAACCACATCTCAGTGAACGCTTCTTCGTTCGGGAGAAAACCCCATCGGAACAAATATAGTCGATAGTTAATCGAAGCTCCAGAAGCTGCGAGGAGGAGGTGTAGTCGTGAGTTTTCACTGTTGAGTACCAGGGTGAGGTTTCACCGTCTCAGTACCAGGGTGAGGTTTCTCTGTTTCAGTACCAGGGTGAGGTTCCACCGTTGACCAGGGTGAGGTTCCACCGTTGACCAGGGTGAGGTTCCACCGTTGACCAGGGTGAGGTTCCACCGTTGATCAGGGTGAGTTTTCACCGTTGACCAGGGTGAGGTTCCACCGTTGACCAGGGTGAGGTTTCACCGTTTCAGTACCAGGGTGAGGTTCCACCGTTGACCAGTGTGAGGTTCCACCGTTGACCAGGGTGAGGTTCCACCGTTGACCAGGGTGAGTTTTCACCGTTGACCAGGGTGAGGTTCCACCGTTGACCAGGGTGAGTTTTCACCGTTGACCAGGATGAGGTTTCACCGTTTCAGTACCAGGATGAGGTTTCACCGTTAACCAGGATGAGTTTTCACCGTTGACCAGGGTGAGGTTTCACCGTTTCAGTATCAGAGTGAGGTTTCACCGTTGACCATGGTGAGTATTCACCGTTGACTAGGGTGATTTTTCACTGTTGACCAGGGTGCGTTTTCACCGTTTCAGTATCAGAGTGAGGTTTCACCGCTGACCAGGATGAGTTTTCACCGTTGACCAGGGTGAGGTTTCACCGTTTCAGTATCAGAGTGAGGTTTCACCGTTGACCATGGTGAGTATTCACCGTTGACTAGGGTGATTTTTCACTGTTGACCAGGGTGCGTTTTCACCGTTTCAGTATCAGAGTGAGGTTTCACCGCTGACCAGGGTGAGTTTTCACCGTTGACCAGGGTGCATTTTCACCGTTGACTAGAGTGAGTTTTTCACCGTTGACCAGGTTGCGCTTTCACCGTTGACCAGGGTGCATTTTCACCGTTGACTAGGGTGAGTTTTTCATCGTTTACCAGGGTGCGCTTTCACCGTTGACCAGGGTGCGCTTTCACCGTTGACTAGGGTGTTTTTTCACCGTTGACCAGGGCGTGTTTTCATCGTTGACCAGGGTGAGTTTTCGACCATTGACCAGGGTACACTTTCACCATTGACTAGGGTGAGTTTTCACCGTTGACCAGGGTGATTTTTTGACTGTTGACTAGGGTGTGGTTTCACAGGGCCAGATGTTTGCCAATGAATTATGAAATGATTGAATGTGACAATCAAGTCTCAGAGTTTTGATAGCTTTGAAAAAGGGGTACCTAAATCAACCCCCCCGGTTATACTGGGTCTTAGCTGTTATCTCTCTGCTGATTTGTCGGGGTTTGTATTGTTTTTCACAAGAATATTGTAGGAAACGTAGTTAGGTCTTGTAAAGACGATGTACAGCATGCAGATCCGCATGCACGGTCTTCTGCATGGAAACCCCGTCGTACTGTCGGCAGAGGGATGAAAGCCAGTATCACGTGGTTGTGATGTGGAAAACTCCCTAGCAAAGCGAAGTGTTCTCTCCAGTGATTGGTCGATCGAGTCGGGTGCGTTTGTTCTTACGAGCTCCAGGCGGTTTTGCACTGTTGTAAGATGAACACGTAGCCGAGGCTGTTATGTATTGCGTTGAGTATACAATTACATAGCAACGTGTGAATGAGTGAGTCCCTAATGACTAGACTCTAATATAAATATAGTGTTATGAATAAAGTAATTCATTCAATCCAAATGAGTCTCAGTCATGACATGACATGGTGTCAGAACTAAAACGAAACCCACAAGAAAATGGCTACGATATTCAGCATTAAGGAATTGGATGTAGATCCTTCGAATCTGAACGAAGAGTGGAAGCGATGGAGACAGACAATAGAACTAGTACTCCAAGGTCCTCTAGCGGACAAGAGTGAGAAACAACAGTGTGAATTATTTTTGCTGTACGTTGGGCAACCGGCGAGAGATGTGTACAATATTGGTTGATCACAGAGTCCGAGAAAGATAATATTCAGGTTCTATTCAACAAGTTTGAAGCTCACTGTATTCCAAAACAGAATGTAACAGTATTAAGATTCAAATTTAATACACGAAATCAAGAGAATGAAAGTATCGATCAATACGTAACCGAGCTTAGAAAACTTGCCAAAGATTATGCTTTTGGTTCACTCAAGGAAGATCTTATCAAGGATATAATTGTTTGTGGAAAAACAACCCAGTAATATTACTCGACACTTTCGCAGGAAGTGACCGAGTTAGAAAATGCGCTTTATTTTTATTTTCTTGGTAGTACACAAAATGCGATGAATGTGATCGTATCGGTCAGGAATGTATGTTTCAGGGTTTTGATGGGCTGAAAACGGGGGCGATGATATCCGTACGCCTAGTGAAGTAATTATATGCACAAACGGGTAAAATGAGTTTCCGAGCGCATATCAAACTAAATCCGAAGTATTGTTCGCTCTAGGGTCATCGTTAATAGAAGTGCGAACTCATCGTTCCACGACTACCGACTAGAAGTGCTGTGTAGCTAGAAGCTCGTGCTGTATCAAGAGAGAAGCAGTTGTGTTTAATATGCAGAAGAGAAATGAAGAAGCATGATTGACTGAAAATAGTGCTATTGAAGCCTTTGCAAGCTTAAATATATTTAACAAAAACAAACGCGCCTTGAAGGGCGTTATCAGAACCATCTGACCTATGCAACCTCAAGACGTACCAAGTACGTACTGATTCGAGATATTTATCTATCATCACCGACAAATAGTCTCGATCCCTCGTCACGTAACTGTCATTGTCATTGTCATAACGTACATTAGACGTATGATCAAAAAAACAGAGTCAAGTATCGGAGATTGTCACGGAAGAATTACTCTTCTCTTCTCTTCTCTTCGTCTGTCTGTTCTACCAATGGTGTGTGTTGGTGAGCAAAGATAGAGATCTACTTGTCATAATGTCCGAGTATACGCTCATTAAAGTGCCCCTAATAAATAATACAATATTTTGTGAATCAGTTCTTCCTGATGTGTTTAATATTTCTAAATTTGAACCTTGCGTTTATGAGTTATAGAGGATTGAAATCTCAATATGCAAATTTGATAACGTCTACCCAGGAATCATTTATTATACAAAAACGCCCTTGTGCTAATTATTGACATTTGAAAACTTACAGAATATTTCCACAGTCTTTATGAATGATTTTATAACTTTTTCCCCATTTAAAAAAATAAGTTCTTCTTGAACAAGTCTAAATAAGTTATGGCAAAAGCCTGGGTAGACGTCATCAAATTTGCATATTGAGATTTCAAACCTCTATAACTCTGAAACGCAAGGCTCAAATTTAGAAATATTAAACCATCATATTATACACATCATGAAGAACTGATTCACAAAATATTGTATTATTTATTAGGGGCACTTTAAAACTTGTTAAAACAAAGATTCTATAAGAGAAGAGTTAATTACTTGGAGAACGGTGCTTGACCGTTGATTGTGGATATAAAGGTGATGATGTGACGTGTTTGAAATTCCACGATTTGGAAAACTGTTTGTATTCTTCAGAGGTGTACTGCGGGCCATTATCAGAGAGTACTATCTCGGTATGCCATGACGGGCAAAGACAGACTTTGTATGAGCAGTTACAATTGAGCTCTTGGTGTTCTCCAGCTTTGCGGTCTCAAAATAATTACTGTAAGAATCTACAATAACAAGATAGTTAGTATTGTTCCACACGAATAAATCCGTGCATACCATTTGCCAAGGGCGTACGGGAATTTCGTGCGGACACAGGGGCTCTTTTTTGGTTGGCATTTTGGGTTCCTGACATATCTCACATGTAGATACAAGATCCTCGATTTCCTTATTCACTCCAGGCCAGAATAAGATATCTCTTGCTCTACTTTTGCACTTTTGCATACCCAGATGACCAGCATGTATTTTGTTCAGCATGTCCTTTCGTAGGAACTTAGGAATTACGATCGTGTCAGTTTTGAAAATGATATCATCAGTGATAGATACTGAACTCGTCGCGATAATTCCAGAATGGTTGAACACATGGAGGAACTTCTTTCCTTGTTTCGGGCCTCCGTTTTCGATGAATGGTGTAAAATATAATTCTTAAATATAATTCTTTATAAGAAATACATTTATTATTATTATAAGTTATGGCAAAAGCCTGGGTAGACGTCATCAAATTTGCATATTGAGATTTCAAACCTCTATAACTCTGAAACGCAAGGCTCAAATTTAGAAATATTAAACCATCATATTATACACATCATTTCTTATAATTCTTTATAAGAAATAAATTTATTATTATTATTAATGTTCGTAGTTTTAGTAGCTCTTCATTTGTTTTCGTTGGCGGCACCTCGTGCACCATTGAGTGGGTGTTTTTCTATGAAAATTGTGCCAAAACGGGCTCCCACGGATATACCTTGCCGGGGATTATTGTATTGTATTTTTGTGAGAATATTGTTAGCTATGTTGATATTGTACAGTCCTGCATTCAAGAGTTGGGACAAGATTTGGGGACTGTAAGATTTGGGGACTGTAAGATTTGGGGAGTGAGGACTGTAATATTTGGGGATTGTAAGCCAGATTTAGGGATTGGATAAGATTTGGAGGTTGTGAGGATTGGGGGTTATTTCAGGGATTTAAAAAAACTTTTTTGTCCCAGCAGGATAGCTGTGATATGTTTGCCTAGGGTTACTAGTTCGCAAAGCCAATTAGTCTTGGTCCAATAAGATTCGTTCTACTGACACATTAATCACAGACAATTCTTACACAACATGATAAACAATTGCGGGTCATCGACGAGTTTTGGCGCTAGAATCAAAATATAATTCTTTGTGAGCTTTATTTTCACTGATGGGTTGTCTAATATATGGAAAATGTCACCTGGAAATGTGGGTAAGATATTCGTCGAGTACATTCAGGTATTGCTCGTCTGACTTTGAGACAAATACGGGATTTTATGCTGCAAACGTTCTGAAACCGACACAGACTAATGTGACTATAAATCGCAGAGTACTCAACTTTATATTGCTAAACCCCAATGCTTTTGGGTGGCGCACCTGAAGGCAGGGTAGATAGAGTCGGGCGGCACGCCTGATATTCTATGGGTAAAGCATTGAACTTGAAGAACTTGAAGACACAGACTATAATACTAATCGCAGAGTACTGACATAACTCAACTTTATATATTGCTAAACCCCAATGCTTTTGGGTGGCGCACCTGAATGCAGGGTAGATTGTTCGGGTGGCACGCCTGATATTCTATGGGTAAAGCATTGAACTTGAAACACAGACTATAATACTAATCGCAGAGTATTGACATAACTCAACTTTATATTGCTAAACCCCAATGCTTTTGGGTG
Organism: Actinostola sp. cb2023; assembly: GCA_033675265.1. Lineage (NCBI taxonomy): Eukaryota > Metazoa > Cnidaria > Anthozoa > Actiniaria > Actinostolidae > Actinostola > Actinostola sp. cb2023. The sequence goes on along the minus strand of JAUJYZ010001091.1, from coordinate 122,461 downwards.
GCGCACCTGAATGCAGGGTAGATTGTTCGGGTGGCACGCCTGATATTCTATGGGTAAAGCATTGAACTTGAAACACAGACTAAAATACTAATCGCAAAGTAGGCTGACAACTCAACTTAATTTGTATTGCTAAACCGGCAATGATTTGTGGCGGCACGACTGACTCGCTCGATATTCTATGAGTAGAGCATTGAACGTTTGATCAATATCAATATTATTTTAATAGAGACAAAATTTATCTTATTCACTTATTGGCCATATCTTTCTAAAATCAGTAAATATAAATCTACGACTAGTAATTCACGTCCCAGCATGAGCCTGGCCTACACCGATGTATCGGGTACACAACCCCGCTGTGTTAATCCACCACAAATAATCATGTTGCGAGGCTTTTTTTGCTTTGCAAAACAAAAATGTTAGGGTCGGGGCTCGTCATGAAAGGGATGAGAAAGGGAATTGATAGTGAATCAGATAATTTTATGTTGTCTGCTTATTAGTTGTAATAAATAGGTGCAGGGGCGCTGGTCAATATTTTGCCCCATACCTTAATTCAACTGAGCATGAATTCGAGTGTTGTAGAATAGTATAATATTCACAACACTCGTAATGACATGCAAATATGAAATAAGGTATAATACTACTTCATTAGTGGCTAGGTGTGCATAGGCACGTGAATGACGCTACGGGATGACTATAAATACGAAATCAATGTTCAGCACTCCCTTCTTGCTCAGTTTCCAGCGGAACAGTGGTCGGAGGAACGGCCCACCCTACCCCTCCCGACAGATTCGCGTGGGTCGTATTCCCCTGACACTGCTAAGCCAAGCTGTACCAGCTTGGCTTAGACCGCTGGTCAATATTTTGCCCCATACCTTAATTCAACTGAGCATGAATGCGAGTCAGTTGTAGAATAGTTGTTAGTACGGTTACAACTTTTAACACAACCGTACTCAAATAGTGTACTGAAAAACTCAAATACTAGTGTACTCAAATACTCACTAGATCTCCACCGCCGATATTGAAAACTAGGAAACGGTTTTTGTAACCCGTGATTTCCATACCGTACCATGGTTCCTTCTTTCCTTCATCTCCACGGTTTTTATATATATTTTTTCTTTTGAGGTTTCAACTTGTTCATGATCGCATCCCGCCCAAATCCAATGCCTGTCCTGACGGCTCCCGACAGCGCAGCAAACACGGCTTTCTTGAGGCTTTCTTGGCCAGACATTTGACCACCTTCTTTGTGAGTCGACGGCGAAGCGCTCGCCTATAATTGGCTTTGGCTATTCGTCGCATCCCGGTACGGGCCAGGAACCCCCAAAACTCGCCACGTTGGTGGTTCGTCGTCGTCGTCGTCGTCGTCGTCGTCGTCGTACTTTCACCATCTTCAGGCATCACGAACATTCCTAAAGGTAATGTTTGGTGTGGGTATATGGATACGATTTATTTTCTGAGATGCAGTGTATTTCTCCAATAGTATTAACTAAAGATTCTTCATAAAAAAAAGGTTGTCATAGAAAAAGCCGTAGGAATAACAAAGAAAACCGTGTCAAACTGAAATTAATACGCAATGCTAATACAGCAATTTTATTTCACCCGTGAAATATATATTACTGTAATGATGGGTTTGCACACAGCGTCATCAAAAAGCTAAAATCCCCAACCATTATGCCCTCAAAGGATCACATTAATGTTATATTTAACACTAAACAATGCCCACATGTTCAATTGATCGCTCATATCTTGGCTTTGAAGTAATGTTTAAAGGCCGACAATGAGGACTGGACGGGGTTTCAAGTCCATGGCGAAAACTACTTCTAAAACGAATTCGTTATTCAGGAGGAATTTGTTTATTGAAATGGCAATAGTTTTGTATTTGTTTATTAAACAAAAAAAATATTCAATGACGCATTAAAAGAATACCAAGATAAAGGTAAATAAAATTCCGTGATACCCATCGAACTACCTGATGGCATAGTGGTAAGTAAAGGGATTAGCAATGGAGTGTTCCGGGTTCGAATCCCGCAGTATCGAGTTTACGAAATTATTAAATGCGTTTTTTAAGCAGTTAAAAATCATGCATTCACAGTTTTTTTTAAGACAAATAACATGTTACTTGTGTCCAAGTTAAAATTGAAATAGTATTCAGAAATTAAGTTATTGATTTATATGATATTTCTATTCCAAGGACTTGAACTGATATTTCCAGTCCTAGGACTTGAAATATTATTTCAAAGTACTCCAGAGCGGACTTGAAATCATTCCAAAGTACTCTAGAGCGGACTTTCCGGGGTATCCAGTTCCATCATGTGACCAAATTGAGGACACCTGGTTGGCTGTTTTCCTCATGAATAATTAATGAGTTTTTGAAAGCTTCTTTCAAAGCTTCTTTTGTGCACTAATCAATGTAATTAAGGTCCAGAATAGTTTACGATAACGTAAGTGTAAACCGGTAAACCCGCATCTATACGAACAAGTTTTTCTTGACAATTTTCCCTTGACAAGGAAAAATTGACAATTTTTTGTCATCTACACGAGCAAGTTGTCTTTGTCAAGGAAAATTTGCTCGTGTAGATGCGGCTTAATAGACCTTGGCACACTGTAATTCCATTGTGCTATTTTGTTGTCACTTGCATACATACACATTGACTATTATATTTTATTTAACAGGTTAAACATTACACTACAGGTGTATGTCATTGAATGTGTGCTGCTAATTGCAACAACTTATATACATTTTGCATCAAGCCACTAGTCATATGCAGATACACGCTTAGCCTCACTCTGACTCAACGAAACAAAATATCTATCCAACGATGTCATTGTTTTATTGAGTCAGAGTGAGGCTAAGTGTGTATCTGCATTTTATTAGTGGCTTTATGCAAAAGTTATATTATTTCGCATTTAAAATTGTTATATTCATCGATGATGGGGCAGGTTGACAAAGACACAGACACAGACACAGACACAAGTCAAGAGCATTGAGAAATGTCATGTCCTGAAAAATTAAAATAAAACAAGAAAACTTTGATGCAAGGTTCATGATCACCAATAAATCATGTTGAAGAAGTTTAAATCCATCAAAGTAAGTAGACTTTAAACTTTTATTTATTGAGGACGTCGCTTGACTAATAATTGTTCATAGCTGGCTGATAATTTATACTGTAACATTTCACGCACTACAAAGATCCAATAGCGATGACTAGTTCATTTTAATTTCGTTCCTGTACCTGTATGAACCTCTTCCAATCGCTGATACAGCAGGGCCGTACACAACACAGGGGCAGAGGGGGGTCAGTTGCCCCTCCCCCCTAGTAGGGCGAAAAATATACAAAAAAGTACTGACTGCTGTACTATTTGTATTGATTTGTTGCTGTTCTATACGTACTTGTACGGCCCTGATGTATCAGCGATTTGACTGAAAAGGTTCACACAGGAACGAAACTAGTCATTGCTATTTGATCTTTGTAGTGCGTGAAAGATGTAAAGTTAAATAAATATTACAAAGAATATGAAGCTAAGCAAGTCTTTCGCGGTCTCAACAAGAGAAATAACCAGAAAACATTTTTGTTTTGTTTCCGTGGCTTTACAAACTACATACGTTTCGATTTTTCTTCGAAACTTCTTCAGTGTAACGTTTGTTTCAGCCAATTAATGCTTAATTATACAATACATTATGAGTGCAAATTCCAGACAAATAATGATCCATTCCGGCTCCTTTTTTTTGCGATTTTTAGTTAGACAATGCATGGTTCATTCCACTTCTGGCTTTCTTTGCGACGCGCGATATAGCGACTCAAAATGGTCCAACAACTTTGTTTCCATCAATGCAACTTTGAGTCATCAGCTTGTATTTCATATGAATTTAATCATACCAAACGTTTAAAAAAAGAAGAGAGAACGCTATGGTATTCAAGAAGCGAGTTCGTGCGATATCGTTTTTTTCTTTCCTCGTGAAATTCAACGTGAAACTGATTCCGATCCCTCCTCATCTTATACATCTATTTCAAAAAACGTTGACAACAGGCGATCTGAAATGGATGATCTGAGATGAAGACAAATTATTGGAAACTGCGAAATTCATTCATTCGACCTCAAGTATGGAATCACGCTTGGTGTTCGAACGAGTCCGGCGGAAGTTATGGTGAATTTTCAGACTTTTCAAACGTTTCAGATCATCCAATTCAGATTGACCGTTGCCAACGTTTTTTGAAATGGGTATATACCTATAGAAATAACTGAGACGATATTGTTCAGCCATTTTACAAACACGCAAAGCCATCCGGACGATTTTGTTGGGGGATTTTCAGAACCTAGCGATATTTTTAGAAATTTAGATTTTTAGATTTATATTTAAAAAAATTTCCAATCAATAACGTACAATTCTTAGCAATTTGAAAGTAAGTGATGAAGTTTTTAAACAGCCCCCCCTTTCACCCCACACAATATTGGTTAGCGGTTTAGCACATAAGCTATGCTCCCAGCATACCTTGTAAGATCAAAATGATAGACTGAGTCGAGTCCATTTGCAAAAAAACATTATGCTCCCTTCATGCCTTGTAAGTTCAAAATGACAGAGTCGAGTCCATTTGCACGAAACCGCTAATTTCGAAGGAAAATGTTAAAGATATTTGTACATTTTTAGCTGTAGTTATGATATTTTCAGAGATCAAACTGCGATTTGTAGAACCCTGAAATATGATTCGGATATTCTTTTTCTGATTTGTGTAGCTAAGCTTATCCTCTGTCGGGTGGGTTTTTTCCTGGTCTCTTTCTTAATATAATACATATTTTCTCAATATTAAATTTAAATGCATTTCTTGACTTGTCCATGAAAAGTTGAGTATATATTTTGTCCTTTAAATATCCAATGACTGATTTTGTTTTAGCTTCAGCGTTTACAATACCATTTGTTTGTTGCTTTTGTTGCCTGGCAAATCAAACAAATCTACCCACAATACTGTCAGCCAATCACAAGTAACCCAGAAGAAGGCTTTGCTCTGATTGGTACAGAGTTCAAAACGTTGATAACGATGACGTATGCCCTTTGTTTATTGGAATGCCAAAACCACTTGAATTGCATGAGCATCAACTTTCACATGGTAACAAAGAAATGTGAACTGAACGCACAGACTAAGGGGACATTACCAGAGATTTATAAAGAGAGACAAAACAGTATTTACTCGACAAACATGGACAACAGAACTCCAAGTAAGTATTATTTATAACCATTATTATTGAAATGCGACCTTCAAAACAGCTTGTCAGGTTTGAAAATAGCTGGACGTCAATCAAACAACATGGGCGTGTCCAGACTTTAGCCAATTATAGCAAAGCTATTTTGATTGGCCGTATAGACTGGAGTTTGTCTGAAAGCATTGATTGTAGTTTTCAGGGTCGCACTTCAACGATAATGGTTGAAATATCGTTTGTTACCATGTTTAGTGCTGGTAGGCTCAACAACCCGACCCTGCCGTACGGTAGATACCCGTACTAATAATACATGGAAGTACCGGTCCTGCTACTAATACCACCTGACGATAACACTGAATCACTAAGTTAGTTTGTATACATATTTTTGTGGAAAGTTCATAGTTGTTAAAGCCTTCCAATGTTACTTGATCTATTATTTTTTTCTACATTTTTGTTATAGAACCATTGAAAGGTACGAAAGCACGTCCAGCTAAGTCATGTCTAGATATACTGGTCAGCAGTCATTCTAAGGGGACGCGCGTGTATTGGTTAGACCCTCCCAACACAGGGATCCCAATTCAAGGTTACTGCGATATGGACACAGATGGAGGTAATAATTATGCAGAAGGTACAGAAACACTGTACAACATTTCGCGCAATATCACAATATACATTTTTACTGATACGGCGGCCATTTTGGATTCTATTGTTTTGGCTAGAACATTATGAGATGCTCAGGGTGCAAATGACCCAAAAACTGTACAGTGTGGAGTCGCGTCAATATATTATGTTTCTATTTCACTCTAACCATAGTGTTGTATGACTGTGTTGTGTATTGTTGTATACTTTTGTACAAATTCAGTGCTTTAATTTAGGTTTTCGTAGTTTTTCATGGCCAAATGATTACTAGCTTGCACCATTGATATCCCATATTTCAAGATGGCCGCCGTATCGGTAAGAAGGTCTATTCATCCGTTTTTTACGTAATATATCAACAACGAGTGCGAGTGTTTTATCAGGGGTTCAAAACACCGAGAAACTAATGAAAGCACGAGGCCGTAGGCCGAGTGCTTTTATTGTTTCGAGGTGTTTTGAATCCCCTGATGAAACACGAAGCACGAGTTTTTGATATTGCTTCTCAAACGAATTAATAATGAATGATTATCTGAATTGTTCTTGAGTCTCCTGAGAAAAGAACATAATAATTGCTTTTGTGTCTTAGCCTAATGAGTCACCTCGCAAGTATTATGTTTGTTAAAAAGAGCTTCAAAATCGAACAAGCAGTCAGGTAGTCTAATGGATAAGTAGTGAGCGTAATGAGCGAGGGGTGACTGATTCAACTCTGGTTGATGATTTATCACTGTATTTTTTTTAATGATAAGTAAGAGGTAGTAAGTCTACTAAGTTAAAGGTAAGTAACATAATGGTAAATATACAATAATTTCAGTGTCTTGATCAGTGTCTTGAATAGTTCTTCCTCCGGTATCAAGATACATCCACCTGACTCGAATCGTGAGAGCTGATTGGTTATTGAGCTAATGAATTATTAATGAGTTTGAGAATAAAATAAAATAAAAATCTCCTGATGGTGATCACGAAATTGAATTCGTTTTTCCCATCGTTTTAAAAGCTTAATATCTTATTTATTCCAATACAATGATTCAGGTGGCTGGACAATAGTCAAAAGAACAATCCTACAAAGTAAGACGTCACGTGCACCTATCAAAACACAATATGACACATATGAAGTCATTTCCGCATTCAGTAATTTTAGCCAGAACGTCGTGCCTCGAGGAGCCGCCATGTTGGATATCCTCAACAAGATGGGATTTCACCAGATTCATTTCTATTGTCATAAGAAATCAGTGGATAGAGTGGTGAGCATCATGACCAAGAAAAACACCGCTGGCCAGCAAGTAGTGCGGTATTTTACCGACGATGCATTTGCGAAGACTACTTTTCCTGACGCTTGTGGCTCGTTTGACAGACTTCCCGAAGACACGTCAATTCTGGCTCAGAATTGTGCTAAATGGGGTAAAGATAGTTCTGGAAAAGTGCAAGTCAACAAATGGGGTCGATATCAGGACCGTGGGCCTAGCCGTTTGGTTTTGTGTCCAATCGCTATGGATACAGTACTTGATCGTGGCTTTGGTTGTAATTGGAAAAAACCTAAAGTACGTTTTTATTGTGATGATAGCTTTGTTAGTCCCCAACCATACAACGTGCTGGACACATGGCGTATATCCGTTCGCTAGTCTTGTTTGATTGGCTTTATTTTTCCTTAAAACACTGCACCCCCTGCAAACTTATCATTTATTTATGTTATTTATTTAATTGATTACAGTCCTGTGGATAAAAAAATCCCGAAGTGACGAAGGGCTATGCCCGAAACGTCTGTAAAAATACAATTGACACTTTAAATAATTTTGTAACCATTGTTTTATCTAAAAAGCTAGTGTCACGCATCTCAGCCAAGAACTTCTAGTTCCGAGTTTTCTGTATTATATGACATAGCTGTTTGAGTAACGGGGATAATAATAATAATAATAATAATAATAATAATAATAATAATAATAATAATAATAATAATAATAATAAAAAATAATTACTTTATTCCTCAAAACAAATTACAAATAAGAGTTAGAAAAATAGATAAAAATCCTTATTTACAAAATTTAAAATGATCGCTTGGATTGTTCAATAACAATTAATTAATGATATATAATAATAATAATAATAATAATAATAATAATAATAATAATAATAATAATAATAATAATAATAATAATAATAATAATAACAATAATTACTGATAAGAACTTGTCTATGATATATGTATAGAAATGAAAACGGTTAAAATCAGCGTCTTTGAGCTAATTTGAACTCTACGCTACTGTACGTAGTTGCCTCGGTAGCTCAGTGGGTAGAGCACCTGTCATGAAATCGGGGTGTCGTGGGTTCGAATCCCGCTCGAGGCGTCTGATTTTTGCCGAACATTTGTTCTGTATATTCTCCATCAGTTTTCATTTCAATAACAATAATAATAATAATAATAATAATTATTATTATTATTATTAATATAATTATAATTATAATAACTATAATAGAGGTTAATCGGGATGGCCGGTCACGTGAGCCGTTAGTGCATATAGCCAATTGTGTAACTAAAACACTTATATCATGACCAGCACGTGCGACTGCAACCATATAAAATGGCACTCGTCAGACAATGGTATTTATAACAATAGCACACTTGCACCTTTATCCCATGTTAATTGAGGACAATATAATAGAGTGATTCCAATAAACCTGGGCACTACTAATTAGCTGTCAGTGTTTATTAGATGCAAAGGAACAAAAGAAAACAAAAGAGTGCGTGTCTAATAGTGTGTAATGGTGTAATTAGTAATGCCCAGGTTTATTGGAATCACAATAAAGTCATTACTAAAATAATTGTTTCTATTTAGCAAACAACTATTCCTACTTTATTGAAAACAAACATTTTGTTTTGTAGTGTATGACCGGAAATGATTATGGGACATCCGGGTATTTTTGCCGAGTGATACACTCGCTATTTATTTCGGCTATTTGAATTGTTTTAAGTGTCGAGCCACATGGATTTACTGGTAATCTATTCTGAATCTCGAGTTGTCATAACTTCGATTCGCCAAAAATACCGAGCTCAAGCTTCTTTTCCTACCGTACCATGGTTACTTCTTTCCTTCATCTCCCTGGTATGTATATTTTTCTCTCTCTTGAGGTTTCAACTTGTTCCAATGCTTGTACTGACATCTCCCGACAGCGCAGCAGGCACAGCTTTCTTGGCCAGACTTTTGACCGCCTTCTTTGTGAGTCGACGGCGAAGCGCTCGCCTAAGACTGGCTTTGGCTATTCGTCGTATTCCGGTACCCCCAAAACCCGCCACGTTGTTGGTTCGTCGTCGTCGTTCTCTCACCATCTTCAGGCGTCATGAACATTCCTAAAGGAACGTGGGGCCGCTCCAAGCGCGAAAAAATCCACACATCCTTCGGCCAAGCGTTTCCCAATGTTTTACAACACGCACGTCGACAATTTCGCTTTTCCTCTGCGTTGGAGACGTCGTTGTCGTCATCATTTTCCCGATCCGACGTAAATGGGCAGGCGTGGTCTAAGACCGCCGCCTTTATTGATGTGGGGAAGAGTACGACCACCATTGAGCGACGATACATGGTCCAATTGGTGAAACAATTGCCACATCTCAGTGAACGCTTCTTCGTTCGGGAGAAAACCCCATCGGACCAAATCTAGTCGACACTCAGACTGAGGCTCCAGCAGCTGCGAAGAGGAGGTCATCTCATCAAACCCCGGCAGGATCAGTTCGTCCATTCGTTGCTCACGTACACTTCTTGCGGTCCCAGTCCCGGGGGAAAATGTGCGTGCGTAACCCAACTACATGGGCGTGTCCGTTTCAAATTCGAACAGCAAGTAACCGTAGGGTCGGTCGGTGGCGTTTTGTGTAGGGGTGCATGTACCGCCATGACCCTAAAAACCTTACCCTATATACAAATACTCGTAAAAATGTAAAAATAATGATTAATACTTGATTCATAAGGAGCCAGAGCCAAGTTATAATGGTCACAATGGGGTAGCACGGTTGCTATTGTTACGCAACAGAAAATTATCTAATGCATTCTTAAATGATTTTGCAAGGTAATCAATAACCTAGACTATTTTAGTCATGAGATTAACAAGTGGTTTCCTGTGCGACACATATCCTCTTGTTTAACCAAAACATTTAGACCACCACAGGTTTAGCTTTGTCTAGTTACGTGATGTAAATAGAAGATAAGATTAGGTTTCGCTATTATATAAGGACTGTCGATAATACATCTTGCGCGCACTCTCTAAATATCTTGTACTTTAGTTGCGAACCAAGACTGAGGTTGTAGTTCAGGTCGTGCTTGAAAGTACAGACCTAAGTTAGGAGCGTGGACGAGTAAGGAATTCCTTCTGACAACCACACCTACTAAGGAAAGTCTTTCTGGTCGGCTTGGCTCTACCTCAGCTTGTGTACGATCTTTCGCAAAGCTTGTAATTTGCTACACTGGTACAAAGATTAATAAACGAGTTGGCAATCCAGAAAGATCCTGAAAAGTACTAGTCTTACATTGGTGGAGACCCGGTTATTATCTTACTAGTTTTTACATTGGTGGATAATCTAATTGGATTGCATAAAACTGGACTTGACGAGACATCAAACGATCTGCCTTTTGCCAAAAATGGAGATTTTAAAACGTGCTGACATCGACATACTTTCAGTGAAGAAAAAGAGATCCCCTGCGTGTCAGAGAAGAAGTACTCAAAGAATTAAAGAATATAACAGAAAGAAAAGGTTACAAACACTTTTGCCTGATCATGATGGTGATTTTGAAGACACGAAGGTTGACTCTCTAATCGAAAAAGTTGGACTTCAGAATTCTTTACTGCTGAACAAACTAAATATTGCGACAATTACAATTTTGAATTTGGAAAACTTCCTTCACATCGCAAGCAGCAAGTATGAACGAAAGCTCAAGGAAATGGAACAGAAAAGAGATAGTAAACTTGTGGAACTTCAAAACATCGTAGGTGAAAAAGAACGAGTGATTCAATCACAGTTGGATGAAATTCAGGATGTCGAATTGACCGCAGATCAACAGCAAAGCGACTTAAAACACGCTTGGAATCGGATCAGAAGATGCGAAGGAAAGATCAGAAATATAATTGAACAGTTAGAAACTTTTGAACAACGTAGCAGACATTTTTCTGGTAGAACTAATTTTGGACAATTTAATAGTTCGTATTACAATTAGTTTCTACTGTACTTCTATTTGCCATGTTAATCGGCAGCCCCATCAAAACGAACTTATAATCATCTATCCTAGCAGTGCATCAGGAGATGCACTAATTTAAGAAGGGGAGTATGTTACGCAACAGAAATTTAGCTAATGTATTATTAAATGATTTTGCAAGGTAATCAATAACCTAGACTATTTTAGTCATGAGATCAACAAGTGGTTTCCTGTGCGACACATATCCTCTTGTTTAACCAAAACATTTAGACCACCACAGGTTTAGCTTTTTCTAGTTACGTGATGTAAATAGAAGATAAGATTAGGTTTCGCTATTATATAAGGACTGTCGATAATACATCTTCCGCGCACTCTCTAGATATCTTGTACTTTAGTTGCGAACCAAGACTGAGGTTGTAGTTCAGGTCGTGCTTGAAAGTACAGACCTAAGTTAGGAGCGTGGACGAGTAAGGAATTCCTTCTGACAACCACACCTACTAAGGAAAGTCTTTCTGGTCGGCTTGGCTCTACCTCAGCTTGTGTACGATATTTCGCAAAGCTTGTTATTAGCTACACTGGTACAAAGATTAATAAACGAGTTGGCAATCCAGAAATATCCTGAAAAGTACTAGTCTTACACTATGATCGAATTACTATATATGTCAACATTGTCTTTCAAAGGCCAATTAAGTTGTTTGCCTTCTTTCCGTAGCAATACATTTCTGTGTACTCTCATCAAATGAGTTCTGACAAGCGAGCGCGATTTTGAAGTTGTAAATAAAGTTACTGAGCCGTGTAGATCGAGGCCGTGGGATCGATGCGGCAATAAACAGGGTAGGAACTGAACAGCAGAATTTGTGGGCAATATCAACAAAATATTCCAAAGAGCTGTGTTTGCTCTCTGTTTTCCTCTGCAAATCAAGGCAATTTCGCTTGCATGATGTAAATGGCGCGCAGATAGATCATAGAGTATTTGATGGAGGCGACCAAAGAAGAAGAGGTTTACATGTGTCTGATCTGATCTATTGTGTTCTGGCTGAGATTCTTAGGCAGAAACCCAACCTCATGTCCGTGTAGCAAACTCGTTCGGCGATCTTAATAATTATAATACAGAATCGTCGCCATCTTTCCCGCCAAAATGTTGCGATTATCGAATGCAAGCTAATGGAGTTCTTTCAGAAATTCTCTCCGAAGATAAAGATGCCTATCCAACAAAAGTACGTGGAATCATTTAGTACTACCTACTGTATTTTAAGCTCCAGGTACTTAGGATCCCTGATGAATGTTAAATCTATGGCAATCCATGTAAAATCTAACTTGCCTTCCGAAGGGAAGTATAATTGATGATCTGTGCATACATCCGATCACTCTTTCCCGCAATATTTTATTTCAATTCCCGATCGGCCTTGATCGTGACACAGTCACAGGGATTGCACTGTAACTTAGCGCTAACATCATATTAGAATAAAATGCATCTCTACTGAGCTGGGAATCAGTTTATACTGATAAATCAGCCCATAACAATCATGTAACACCAAACTGCATCTCTACTGAGCTGGGAATCAGTTTATACTGATAAATCAGCCCATAACAATCATGTAACACCAAACTGCATCTCTACTGAGCTGGGAATCAGTTTATACTGATAAATCAGCCCATAACAATCATGTAACACCAAACTACATTTCTACTGTGCTGGGAATCAGTTTATACTGATAAATCAGCCTATAAACAATCATATAACACCAAACTGCATCTCTACTGAGCTGGGAACCAGTTCATACTGATAAATCAGCCTACAAACAATCATGTCAGTATAGCTGCCAAGCTGCATCTCTACCGGCTGAGTATATCAATATGTCGATCCTTGTACATATGACACGGTAATAAAGTTATTATTATTATTATGTGTACATTGTAATAATACGTCCTAAATTTACAATTTTCCTTTTATTATGTTTTTATGGCCGAATAAAAATGGCTTTAGAGTCATTGTTGGTATATATCACATTCAATAAATAATCAATCACTTTGTCGCCTTAGTTTAACCTTCATGTACTTAGGGAAGGTATCATATTAGTTGTGGTCATCTGTGGTGTCAAAAGGAATCTAAAAAATGCGGGAAAATTTCCTGAATTTTTCTGGTAACTAAGCCGTTGTGGCTCGTTATGGCTGTAAAACAAAACATACCCTATCCCAGTACAAATGGGCAAAATATATACCCCAGACCTGAGAAGCTCGAAAACCATACCCTATCGGGCGGCACATACCCGTGTAGCTTATATATATGATAGTACAATACCCCTCCCTCCACCACCTCCCCGGGATACGTACGTTCATGTACGTAGCGATGGGCTTCGCTCGATGAAATTAAAAGTCAACCTGCCTAAGATACTCGTGAACTGAAACATTTATAGAGACACATGATGGAAGCTTTGAAATTAAAACCTTTATCAGTTTTACAAACTTTAACTTAATTAATCTGAAGCATTTTAAAGAAAAGCATTACAAACCTGGATAACAAATCCAGAAGTCAGTTGAAAGCATGCAACGAAGCTTGCCCAAACACTTCGAGACTGTTGAACACAATCAATATTTTATATTCAGCATGCCATTTGCCGAAACCCACTAAATACGACTCAACCTTCAAATAACTATCAATCTTTATTTGTAGCAAGTATTCGAAGAACAAGGTATGGAAGGGAGGCTTTGTAGAAAATCCAACTCACAAATACAAACTCCGAAGGCTACACAGCAAACTACGATGTCATAGCAGTCACAGAATCCCACCTAGATGACTCAATTCTTTCGTCTGAACTACTCCAGTCAAATTTCGAAATCCACACTCCCACAGGGATCCCAATTCTTCAGGGTACATCCATGCAAAGCTTCGAGATTTCATGTTGTACACTAGCTCAATTCCAACTTACAGGACACGAGTGTACATTGCTTACAAGGTCTAGTTTTATTTTGACAAAGGTCTAACTTTTCAGTTCACTGAAAAACGGTCCTATGGTCGTTACTCAGATTAGTGTTCCTGGATGTCCAAGAGGAAATGCTAAACAGATGCTTTTCAATTATGTAAACTGTAATGTTAAGGAGCTTCATCAAAGGACGTAAAACAATGTTTTTGTCTGCCATGTTTTAGCAGTTAGCTCAGTTATACAGAGTAAAGTGTTGTGTAGGTAAGCAAAACTGTAAGGTCATAGTATCGATTTCTGAGATGCAGTGTATTTATCCAATATTTCTATTTTTTCTTCATAAAATGGATTTTTCGTCATATATAAAGCCCTAGGAATAACAAATAAAACCGTGTCAAACTGAAATTAATACGCAATACTAATACAGCAATTTTATTTAACCCTTGAAATATATATTAGTGTAATTATGGGTTTGCACATGACGTCATCAAAAAGCTAAAATCTAAAATATCCATCATACAAAAGTGTTTGTTTGATATTATGTTTATGTCCATGAGAAACGTCTTCACAAAATATATGTCTACTGGCTTTCGATGTTTGGCTTTCGTTATTATTGAGAGTCAATTTCTGCCACACAATAATGTCAAAAGACAAATGACTGGGAACAGTTTAACTGGAATGATACTGTGGCACCAAGGTGGTGGACTCGTACATTTAACACTAAACCGATGTGCACATTTGATCGCTGATATATCGGCATTTAAAGCTTCTTATAACTCAAACTTTGGTTGAGATACATGACTTTGACTGATGTTTGGTTGTAAGACCTTTTGTGCACTAATCATGAATGTAAGGCCTGAATAGCTTACGATAACGTAAGTGCAAACCGGCAATAAACCTTTTTTGGCAAACTATAATTCCATTAATTGTGTTATTTTGTTGTCACTTGCATATTATTACACATTGACTGCGATATTTTATTTAACGGGTTTAAACATTAGAGTGCACTTTAGGAAAGCTTGAAAACTAAATAACTAATTAGTACTAAATAGCACTAACGAAACAATAGAAAACAATAGAAATAATACTATTCAAAGTACTGTCTATTTAAAATTAGTACTATTTCACACTTTTCACAATTGCACTCTATACTTCACAGGTGAATGTCATTAAATGTGTGTCGATAATAACAACAACTTAATATTTCACATATAACATTGTCATATTCGTCGACGGTGGGGCAGGTTGACACAGACACAAGTCAAGAGCGTTGAGAAATATCATGCTGTGAGAAATATATATATTCAAAAAGGAAAACTTTGATGCAAAGTTCACCAAGAAATCATGTTGATGAAGTTTAAATCCATCAAAGTAAGTAGACTTTAAACTTTTATTTATTGTTGTAGCTTGACGGTACTAATAAGTTTTCATAACTAAACATTATTTTTTGTTGTTTCTGGATTTAATATTAGTATATTATAAACTACATACTTTTCGATTTTTCCTCGGAACTTCTTCAGTGCAACGATTGTTTCAGCCGATAAATGTTTAGCATAGGATGCATTATGAGTACACATTCCAGATAAATAATGATTCATTCCACTTCTGGCTTTCTTTGCGACGCCGCGATATAACGACTCAAAAATGGTCTAACAACTTGTTTTTCATCAATACAACTTTGAGTCATCAGCCTGTATTTTATATGAATTTAATGGTAGGAGGCTTTTTTTTTGAAAACAAAGAGAACGCTATTGGATTCAATAGGTATATTGGATGACGAGGGATCGGAATTCCACATTGCATTTCACGAATCGCTTTTTGAATCCCATAGCGTTCCTCTATTTTTATTGTTGTTAACCTTGGTATGATTAAATTCATATAAAATACAGGCTGATAACTCAACGTTGTAAAGACGAATTGAATTGTTCAGCAATTTTATAAACACCCAAAATCAACCGGATGATTTTGTTGGGAGATTTTCAGAACCTAATGGCATTTTGTCGATTTTTCGATTTGTCATAAAACTATTTAGATCAATAATTGTCAATCAATAACGTACGATTTTTAGCAATTTGAAAGTAACTCATGAAGTTTTTAAACCCCCTTTTCCCCCACACAGTATTGATGAGCGGTTTAGCTGGCCATAAGTTATGCTCCCAGCAAGCCTTGTAAGTTCAAAATGACAGACTCAGTCGAGTCCATTTGCAAAAAATTAAATAAAAAGAACCGCTAATTTTGAAGGAAAAATGTTAACATATTTGGATTTTTTTTAGCAGTATTTTTGATATTTTCATAGATAAAACTGCGATTTCTAGAATCACGAAATATTATTCGATATCCTTTTTCGGATTTGTGTAGTTAGGCTAAATCGATCGATCGATCGATTATCACAAACCTTTCCTCTTACCAGAAAGTTAAATTACAGTGAAAGTTTGTATTAGAGACAATATTCCAGGTAAAAAGATCATTTGGAATAAAATAAACAAGTACAACATATATGGGGCGTCATGACTCACTGTATTGGGGGCGTCATGGCACTTTGGGGGCGTCATGGTAGGGGACGTGATGACCGGTTACCTAGGCTTATCTGGCTCTCTCGGGCGGGAAATTAAGACAACCAGGTGTTTTTTTTTCTTGGTCTCTTGCTAATACATATTTTCTCACGATTAAATGCATTTCTAGACGTGTCCATGAAAGGTTGAGTATATAGCTAATTGCATAATCGTTGTCGGGTTGAAAATCGTAAACCATAGAAGCTGAGACCGCAAGGATGGATGGGAAATCAGTTCATGACCTGCATTACATACAGATATATTCAATGTTCTCGTAGTTTTGAAAATATATGAGCTATTTTTAACTAAGATCCTACAAGTCTGGATAAAAAGGTCGATCATTTGACGGTGTTATTTGAGAGTTTTAATTACCCAGAATTCCTTCTGGTCATGGCTTGCATGATTTTCAACCCGACAACGATTATGCAATTAGCTGTAGATTTTGTACTTTAAATCTCCAATGATTGAATTTATGTTATCTTCAGCGTTTACAATACCATTTGTTTGTTGTGTTTGTTGCCTGGCAAATCAAACAAATCTACCCACAATA
This sequence comes from Actinostola sp. cb2023, assembly GCA_033675265.1. Taxonomy (NCBI): domain Eukaryota; kingdom Metazoa; phylum Cnidaria; class Anthozoa; order Actiniaria; family Actinostolidae; genus Actinostola; species Actinostola sp. cb2023. The sequence continues at coordinate 105,435 of JAUJYZ010001091.1, read as the reverse complement.
CTGTCAGCCAATCACAAGTAACCCAGAAGAAGGCTTTGCTCTGATTGGTACAGAGTTCAAAACGCTGATAACGATAACGTATGCCCTTTGCTTATTGGAATGCGAAAGCGACTTGAATTGCATGAGCATAAACTTTCACATGGTAACAAAGAAATGTGAGCTGAACGCACAGACTAAGGGGACATTACCAGAGATTTACAAAGACAGACAAAACAGTATTTACTCGACAAACATGGACAACAGAACTCCAAGTAAGTATCAATATCGTGTGTTACGCTGTTCCCTCCTGGACGAGTAGCTATATAGAAAAAATCCTCTGCACGCAGGGTAACCAACCTGTCTCTTGATCGTTGTCGTTTCTCTAAGCATTTGCAATAAAAACCGACGAGTCGTATATTTAGGCCGACTTGAATTCAGTTTTGGTTTGCATAGATTTGTGTTTTTGTACTTCTAGTCTTGTGCTTTGTTGTGTGTGTTCGTAAAATCAATTTTCAAATGAATTTTAAAGATGTGTCCAGAATTCTGAGTCGTCCTTCATTTTTCTCATCGCTATTTTTCTCACTATATTAACACGAAACGAAATGAAAGGTCGTAAATAAGTTTGTTAGTAAAGTTTCGTCAAGCGTAAATAGATATGAAAGTTGTTTTAAATTTCCCGGTCCGTACAAAATACGGAAGTTGGACCAGTGTCATAGTAACGGTCCAAAATTGCAAAATACGCCTTTGGACAGACCGCGCGTCGACCAATCAGAATCCAGGTAATTATAATAATAATAATAATAATAATTTAATTCTTGGGAAAGCGCATTACATATAAATCTCAATGCTCTTTACAAGTGAATAAGAAAATATATAAAATAAAAAATAAAAAATAAAAAATAAAATATATATATAGCAGAATATCGGGCCATATACATAAAAGGACCGCGAAGTCCGTTAGGGAAGTTATGGAGTTTTTTTCGCACGGCCTTTTCTAGATTCAAGCATGTTAAAGCTTGTTTTTATATCAGATTCATGGAAAACTACATTTTCCAAATATCTCCTTCCAGTTTTTACCCATGAATTTGATGTTTGGACATAAAGTGATATCTGTGGAAGATAACATTTCAAGCTTTAAAAAATTGACTTTTGGTGGTCACGTGACCTTAAGGCGAGGAAAATTGATTTTTGAAAATGGGGTGACGGTTTTCATTCATTCCAAAAATCGTTTGATGTGAAATTGTCATATATTATGTGCTTAACAAGACTTCGTTTGGAATGGATGTCCTTAGTTTTGTTTTCACAAGAAAAATGAAAATATGCAAATACTTGACTTGACCTCTTTTGCTAATTAATTGATTTGTTTGCAAAAAAAGAAAGTCATCCATTCCAAACGCAGTCTTGTTAAAGGGGCAGTGTCAAGCCATATGACCGCGTAAGCCTGGGTACGAAGAAGCGATAAATAATAAAAGTCCACCGTGGACTTTTATTATTTTCGATGTTTTGAATCCGTTTCCATCGACCTTAATCATGTTTGTTCAAGCGTCTAATGGATCACTAGTAATAATTCAAAGCATGTTCTTCATTTTCAACAATTCCTAGTGGGGATTATTTCATCTTAGAACTGACTTTGAAGCCGTTGAAAAAAGTGTCGAACAGCCGTTGAAAGGCAGGTCGCCATCATCCTCGAGTGAAGAAAACCGAATTGTAAACCGGCAATTCTGGTCGATTGCGAAGGAATCTTGATCATCAATCGTAGGTGCAGTACTGTTCATGACTTTTGAAGAGAAAAACTCACGTATAACTACCTACTTGTAAACCGGTGAGTTTCCCCATCGCACACAATTCGATGTCATATCCGGGATATTAGCTAATTAGCATCTAGTTTTCAGTCTACCGTATCGAATTTTCACTTCCCGGTCAGACAAATTTACAGTAAATTCATAGTAGAGACATGCAATAAATACGAAACACTTAGGAAACATTTGTACATCGGGAAATAAAAGTTCAATGAATAAAGTTTCTGGACTTACATTTATTTTCTCAACAAGTAGTGTTTATCAACCAGCTTTTCTGATGTGAATTCGTGCTAAAATGGCCTCCCGATGTATGGTAAATGTCAGCGTACGAAGTAAATAGTCTTCTTTTTGCTCGCCAGTGTCCATGAGGAAAATTTGTACATCGGGGATTTCTTGTATTTATATTGGTCTTTCTAATCCACAACTTGTTCTTGTGTTTATACAATTCCAAGAACCACCTTTTTGGAGTTGTTGACATTTGTCCGTAGTGCCGTGACTCGAGGCAAATGCCGATAAATCGCCAAGCTTTTCCTCGACAAAAACAGTAATTCTGGTAGCCATTTTGAAAATTACATTAGTACCCAAGCCTCTATTCCACAGGAAAACCAAGTTTTCTGGTCCCAGACTCCCTTAGATAATCGATTAAATTTGACTGAAAAAGGCTGAGAATGCAAGAGGATTGGCCGATTGGGGCCTGGGCCCAAATTTAAAATTTATCGCGGGAACTTGCGAATTCTGCTTCGGAAAAATATATAAACACGTTTTTTTGGGAAAATAAATACAGGATTATTATAAAAAAATATATAATATATAAGGTAGCCTTCTCAACCGAGTGATATTGTTTTGATTTTAATGCGCATGCGTGAGGCTTGACACTGCCCCTTTAAGCACCTTATATGTGACAAGTTCACATCAAACGATTTTTGGAATGAATGAAAATCGTCACCCCATTTCCAAATTCCTATTTTCCTCGCCTTAACGTCACGTGACCTCCGAAAGTCAAAAATGTTAAGCTTAAAATGTTAACTTCCCCAGATGTCACTTTATGTCCAAACATCAAATTCATCGGTAATAACTGGAAGGATATATTTGGAAAATGAAGATAGTTAAGAAAACCTTGAAAAGAAAATGCTTGAGTTGGCCCATGCAAGCGCGGGCCATAAAAAGTGGGGAGAAACATGGATCTGTTATCAGCGGGCTGTACGGGGCCGTTACGGTCCGTTAATTGACCAATAAGAGCGCGCGTAGTATCTGCAGTGCTATATAATGATAGTGCTTATGCAACATTACTTTAATCACTTTCATTTTTGACACGCGTAGGTTTTCATTTTTTTCTACATTTTTGTTGTAGAACCATTGAAAGGTACGAAGGCACGTCCAGCTAAGTCATGTCTAGATATACTGGTCAGCAGTCATTCTAAGGGGACGCGCGTGTATTGGTTAGACCCTCCCAACACAGGGATCCCAATTCAAGGTTACTGCGATATGGACACAGATGGAGGTAATAATTATGCAGAAACACAGTACAACATTGCGCGCAATATCACAGTAGACCTCTTTACCAATGCGGCAGCCATTTTGGATTCTATTGTTTTGGCTAAAACATTATGGGATGTTCAGGGTGCAAATGACCCAAAAACTGTACAGTGTGGAGTCGCGTCAATATATTATTTTTCTATTTCACTCTAACCATTGTGTTGTATGACTTACTATGTACATCTGTTGTTTATTGTTGCATAATTTTGTACAAATTCATTGCTTTAAATTAGGTTTTCGTAGTTTTTCATGCCAAATGATTACTAGCTTGCACCCTGGGCATCCCATAATTCAAGATGGCCGTCGTATCGGTAAGAAGGTCTATTAAACCGTTTTTTTACTAAAAAAAACAAAAAATTCCTGATGGTGATCACGAAATTGAATCCGTTTTTCCGTAAGACGTCACCTATCAAAACAAAATATGACACATATGAAGTCATTTCCGCCTTCAGTAATTATAGCCAGAACGTCGTGCCTCGAGGATCCGCCATGTTGGATATCCTCAACAAGATGGGATTTCACCAGATTCATTTCTATTGTCATAAGAAATTAGTTGGTAGAGTGGTGAGCATCATGACCAAGAAAAACACCGCTGGCCAGCGAGTAGTGCGTTTTTTTACCGACGATGCATTTGCCAATACTACTTTTCCTGACGCTTGTGGCTCGTTTGACAGACTTCCCGAAGACACGTCAATTCTGGCTCGGAATTGTGCTAAATGGGGTAAAAATAAAGCAGGAAAAGCCAAAATCAACAAATGGAGTCGATATGATGCACAAGGGCTTAGCCGTTTGGTTACGTGTCCAATCGCTATGGATACAGTACCTGCTCGTGGCTTTGGTTGTCGTTGGAGGAAACCCATGCGTTGTTTTTGTGATGATAGCTTTGTTATTCCCAGGCCATACAACCTGGAGGACACATGGCGTATATCCGTTCGCTAGTCTTGTTTGATTGGTTTTATTTTTCCCTAATATACCTCCTGCAAATTTATCAGCTATTTATGTTATTTATTTAATCAACCACAGTCCTGTGAAAAAATGAGTATTTACGCTGTATTTGGCACTCTGCTTTCTCCTCAGTAATACTCATAATTACTTGAGCAGAATATAAAAACCTGTACAAATTGTTCTCCATTGAGGACACAACTAGAAAAGTGCAAACAAGCTAGAGTGCAAACACTATAACCGTGAAACAGTACTAACTAATTAGTGCTAGATAGCACCTATAAAACAATAGAAAAAGAAAGACATTATATTGCACTATTTAGTACTATATATCAAAACATTCGTGATGTATTAGTCGCACCGAACACCAAATATAGGACATTTTTTGTCCGATTTAGATGACATACATTTTGCCCTACAACTGTCGCATGCAATTTGCTTAGTTGTGAACAAGATGTAGGCTGATTTACACCAAGCAATTTGCGAAAATAACTACCAAATAGTTGGGGCCTCTGTAGTTTAGCAAACATAGTAAGAGTATCACTAGGGCGTCGGCGTCGGCGTCGGCGTCGGAAGAGGAAGAGGAAGAGGAAGAGGAAGAGGAAGAGGAAGAGGAAGAGGAAGAGGAAGAGGAAGAGGAAGAGGAAGAGGAAGAGGAAGAGGAAGAGGAAGAGGAAGAGGAAGAGGAAGAGGAAGAGGAAGAGGAAGAGGAAGAGGAAGAGGAAGAGGAAGAGGAAGAGGAAGAGGAAGAGGAAGAGGAAAGGCAATCAGTCTTTATCACTGATAAACGACTGATGAATAAAAAACATCAGTGTTTTATAAGTCAAATAGACACTGATGTTTTATTTATCAATGTTTTGTCGGGTATAAAGATCCATGCATGTGACCGATTGGACAATATTAACCCTGATTGGACCAATTGCTCATGAATTATTATTGATTTTAGCATGGTATTTATAACAATCGCACTTTTATCTCATATTGATTGAGGATAAAATATAGAGAATAAAGTCACCAATTCAATCATTGTTTTCTATCTATTGAGCAAACAACTATCCCTATTTAATTCCAAACGTTTTTGTTGTTGTCTTGTATGACCGGAAATGATAATGGGACATCCCGGTATTTTTGCCTAGTAGCACAATCCATTTATTTCGGCTATATGTTTAAGTCGAGCCACATGGACTTGTAAGCGCGTCTTTGGGGGAAAGACGGTCACACGTCTCACAAAGCTGGCGTTGATTAAGATAAACTTCAACTTCAAGTCATTTGATCATAGCTTTTATGTGGTGCTCTTCCTTCAAGGTTTTACATTGTTCTCTGTGGTTTCTACAGTGCAAGGGGTTTTATAGTGACCGCTTGCATACTAATTTAGCTACGTAATCTAGTGTGCACGTGCCATCATCCTAGAATACTATTGGTTGCTAAGATGTAATGAGCTTGTACTTTGCTGTACACATTTGAGTATAAGACGTAAAATTACTACTAAAGTTATCGAGTAGATTACTTGGATACTTAAGTAATTAAATAGATAAGCTTACAAGGCACGCGACCATGTAAAAGTCTTCCAACAAGGTCGCTGCTTGTTGTAGTTTTACGAGTTTGAATCCTGCGGTGACGCAGTGGAATAATATTCATCCAGAGAAAGGAGTTAGCAGTATTCGTAAACAACTTCGTTATTACGACGAAACTAATCCAGGTATTTACAAGTAACTATTAAATCCTTTAATCCGTAGTTAACAAAAGAAGGTCAACTAACAAAAGAAGTAGATTTACTTACGTTATCAAAACTTGTACACTGTACAAAAGGAGTGTGCTAGTACATATGTACCGCTTAATGGACGTATTGTACTTCAATGGTCAAGCCGCTTGGTAACGTAAAGTTAATTAAATGGTTTAAAACTAATTAAGTCATAAACTAAGTAAAGATTAAGTGAACTGCACTTTTGCTTCGTAACAGACTTAATATATATTCTGAATCTCAAGTTGTCATAACTTCGATTCACCAAAAAAAAGCCATGGTGTGTCGCAGAATCTGAGCGAGCTTGTACATCTTACATTCCGTCGGCCTTGCAATTATAGGGCTTTCTGGGGCGTAGCCAGGATTTTTTCGGAGTGACGCACAATTGTGACATTTCAATTCAAAGGCCCATCAATTATGCTTGAAAAACGGCACAATATAATGCACGTATAACTAATTTAAGGAATGGTCAAATACTTAGCGTGCGTAAATCGAATTATGGATGCACGCGGGAGGCTGCTAAGCACGAGGCTGCTACGCCTCGTGCGACTCTAGCTTCTTGAGTGCTTAGGCAACCTCCCAAGTGCATCCATAACTGGATATACGCACAGCTAAAGCATTGACCGTTGCTTTTATAACATTGCCATGGCTTTTGTGCGTCAAAAACTTGTTTATTTTATTTGATCATTTTACAAATTATCCTAACCCTGCGCGAGCACGCCAAAAATAGAACACGTTGGAGCCGTTGGTCACTTTGCAAACAAATGAGTAAGAAGCGACCAGCTAAAAATGCTGCAAATACAATTACAATCTGTTTTTTGCTTAAAATTTCGAAGTAGAAATGTTCTACAATGTATTTGCAAAAAGACCGATTGAAGTTCGTAAATAAGGATTATAAAGGGATTTGTCAGTCATTGATATGCAAGACCCGGGCGAAGATTGAATCAAAATATGGTTTCATCTGAATCCCAGAGACAACTAGATTATTCTGCTGCACTGCTGTTGTTAACTGCAAGGATTGTGGCTGCACTGGGACAACTGCACTGGATGCTCTCTGGAGGCTCATGACCAAGAAAAACACCGCTGGCCAGCGAGTAGTGCGTTTTTTTACCGACGATGCATTTGCCAATACTACTTTTCCTGACGCTTGTGGCTCGTTTGACAGACTTCCCGAGGACACGTCAATTCTGGCTCGGAATTGTGCTAAAAGGGGTAAAAATAAAGCAGGAAAAGCCAAAATCAACAAATGGAGTCGATATGATGCACAAGGGCTTAGCCGTTTGGATACGTGTCCAATCGCTATGGATACAGTACCTGTTCGTGGCTTTGGTTGTCGTTGGAGGAAACCCATGCGTTGTTTTTGTGATGATAGCTTTGTTATTCCCAGGCCATACAACCTGGAGGACACATGGCGTATATCCGTTCGCTAGTCTTGTTTGATTGGTTTTATTTTTCCCTAATATACCTCCTGCAAATTTATCAGCTATTTATGTTATTTATTTAATCAACCACAGTCCTGTGAAAAAATGAGTATTTACGCTGTATTTGGCACTCTGCTTTCTCCTCAGTAATACTCATAATTACTTGAGCAGAATATAAAAACCTGTACAAATTGTTCTCCATTGAGGACACAACTAGAAAAGTGCAAACAAGCTAGAGTGCAAACACTATAACCGTGAAACAGTACTAACTAATTAGTGCTAGATAGCACCTATAAAACAATAGAAAAAGAAAGACATTATATTGCACTATTTAGTACTATATATCAAAACATTCGTGATGTATTAGTCGCACCGAACACCAAATATAGGACATTTTTTGTCCGATTTAGATGACATACATTTTGCCCTACAACTGTCGCATGCAATTTGCTTAGTTGTGAACAAGATGTAGGCTGATTTACACCAAGCAATTTGCGAAAATAACTACCAAATAGTTGGGGCCTCTGTAGTTTAGCAAACATAGTAAGAGTATCACTAGGGCGTCGGCGTCGGCGTCGGCGTCGGCGTCGGAGGAAGAGGAAGAGGAAGAGGAAGAGGAAGAGGAAGAGGAAGAGGAAGAGGAAGAGGAAGAGGAAGAGGAAGAGGAAGAGGAAGAGGAAGAGGAAGAGGAAGAGGAAGAGGAAGAGGAAGAGGAAGAGGAAGAGGAAGAGGAAGAGGAAGAGGAAGAGGAAGAGGAAAGGCAATCAGTCTTTATCACTGATAAACGACTGATGAATAAAAAACATCAGTGTTTTATAAGTCAAATAGACACTGATGTTTTATTTATCAATGTTTTGTCGGGTATAAAGATCCATGCATGTGACCGATTGGACAATATTAACCCTGATTGGACCAATTGCTCATGAATTATTATTGATTTTAGCATGGTATTTATAACAATCGCACTTTTATCTCATATTGATTGAGGATAAAATATAGAGAATAAAGTCACCAATTCAATCATTGTTTTCTATCTATTGAGCAAACAACTATCCCTATTTAATTCCAAACGTTTTTGTTGTTGTCTTGTATGACCGGAAATGATAATGGGACATCCCGGTATTTTTGCCTAGTAGCACAATCCATTTATTTCGGCTATATGTTTAAGTGTCGAGCCACATGGACTTGTAAGCGCGTCTTTGGGGGAAAGACGGTCACACGTCTCACAAAGCTGGCGTTGATTAAGATAAACTTCAACTTCAAGTCATTTGATCATAGCTTTTATGTGGTGCTCTTCCTTCAAGGTTTTACATTGTTCTCTGTGGTTTCTACAGTGCAAGGGGTTTTATAGTGACCGCTTGCATACTAATTTAGCTACGTAATCTAGTGTGCACGTGCCATCATCCTAGAATACTATTGGTTGCTAAGATGTAATGAGCTTGTACTTTGCTGTACACATTTGAGTATAAGACGTAAAATTACTACTAAAGTTATCGAGTAGATTACTTGGATACTTAAGTAATTAAATAGATAAGCTTACAAGGCACGCGACCATGTAAAAGTCTTCCAACAAGGTCGCTGCTTGTTGTAGTTTTACGAGTTTGAATCCTGCGGTGACGCAGTGGAATAATATTCATCCAGAGAAAGGAGTTAGCAGTATTCGTAAACAACTTCGTTATTACGAAACTAATCCAGGTATTTACAAGTAACTATTAAATCCTTTAATCCGTAGTTAACAAAAGAAGGTCAACTAACAAAAGAAGTAGATTTACTTACGTTATCAAAACTTGTACACTGTACAAAAGGAGTGTGCTAGTACATATGTACCGCTTAATGGACGTATTGTACTTCAATGGTCAAGCCGCTTGGTAACGTAAAGTTAATTAAATGGTTTAAACTAATTAAGTCATAAACTAAGTAAAGATTAAGTGAACTGCACTTTTGCTTCGTAACAGACTTAATATATATTCTGAATCTCAAGTTGTCATAACTTCGATTCACCAAAAAAAGCCATGGTGTGTCGCAGAATCTGAGCGAGCTTGTACATCTTACATTCCGTCGGCCTTGCAATTATAGGGCTTTCTGGGGCGTAGCCAGGATTTTTTCGGAGTGACGCACAATTGTGACATTTCAATTCAAAGGCCCATCAATTATGCTTGAAAAACGGCACAATATAATGCACGTATAACTAATTTAAGGAATGGTCAAATACTTAGCGTGCGTAAATCGAATTATGGATGCACGCGGGAGGCTGCTAAGCACGAGGCTGCTACGCCTCGTGCGACTCTAGCTTCTTGAGTGCTTAGGCAACCTCCCAAGTGCATCCATAACTGGATATACGCACAGCTAAAGCATTGACCGTTGCTTTTATAACATTGCCATGGCTTTTGTGCGTCAAAAACTTGTTTATTTTATTTGATCATTTTACAAATTATCCTAACCCTGCGCGAGCACGCCAAAAATAGAACACGTTGGAGCCGTTGGTCACTTTGCAAACAAATGAGTAAGAAGCGACCAGCTAAAAATGCTGCAAATACAATTACAATCTGTTTTTTGCTTAAAATTTCGAAGTAGAAATGTTCTACAATGTATTTGCAAAAAGACCGATTGAAGTTCGTAAATAAGGATTATAAAGGGATTTGTCAGTCATTGATATGCAAGACCCGGGCGAAGATTGAATCAAAATATGGTTTCATCTGAATCCCAGAGACAACTAGATTATTCTGCTGCACTGCTGTTGTTAACTGCAAGGATTGTGGCTGCACTGGGACAACTGCACTGGATGCTCTCTGGAGGCTCATGACCAAGAAAAACACCGCTGGCCAGCGAGTAGTGCGTTTTTTTTTACCGACGATGCATTTGCCAATACTACTTTTCCTGACGCTTGTGGCTCGTTTGACAGACTTCCCGAGGACACGTCAATTCTGGCTCGGAATTGTGCTAAAAGGGGTAAAAATAAAGCAGGAAAAGCCAAAATCAACAAATGGAGTCGATATGATGCACAAGGGCTTAGCCGTTTGGTTACGTGTCCAATCGCTATGGATACAGTACCTGCTCGTGGCTTTGGTTGTCGTTGGAGGAAACCCATGCGTTGTTTTTGTGATGATAGCTTTGTTATTCCCAGGCCATACAACCTGGAGGACACATGGCGTATATCCGTTCGCTAGTCTTGTTTGATTGGTTTTATTTTTCCCTAATATACCTCCTGCAAATTTATCAGCTATTTATGTTATTTATTTAATCAACCACAGTCCTGTGAAAAAATGAGTATTTACGCTGTATTTGGCACTCTGCTTTCTCCTCAGTAATACTCATAATTACTTGAGCAGAATATAAAAACCTGTACAAATTGTTCTCCATTGAGGACACAACTAGAAAAGTGCAAACAAGCTAGAGTGCAAACACTATAACCGTGAAACAGTACTAACTAATTAGTGCTAGATAGCACCTATAAAACAATAGAAAAAGAAAGACATTATATTGCACTATTTAGTACTATATATCAAAACATTCGTGATGTATTAGTCGCACACCGAACACCAAATATAGGACATTTTTTGTCCGATTTAGATGACATACATTTTGCCCTACAACTGTCGCATGCAATTTGCTTAGTTGTGAACAAGATGTAGGCTGATTTACACCAAGCAATTTGCGAAAATAACTACCAAATAGTTGGGGCCTCTGTAGTTTAGCAAACATAGTAAGAGTATCACTAGGGCGTCGGCGTCGGCGTCGGCGTCGGCGTCGGCGTCGGCGTCGTCGGCGTCGGCGTCGGCGTCGGAAGAGGAAGAGGAAGAGGAAGAGGAAGAGGAAGAGGAAGAGGAAGAGGAAGAGGAAGAGGAAGAGGAAGAGGAAAGGCAATCAGTCTTTATCACTGATAAACGACTGATGAATAAAAAAACATCAGTGTTTTATAAGTCAAATAGACACTGATGTTTTATTTATCAATGTTTTGTCGGGTATAAAGATCCATGCATGTGACCGATTGGACAATATTAACCCTGATTGGACCAATTGCTCATGAATTATTATTGATTTTAGCATGGTATTTATAACAATCGCACTTTTATCTCATATTGATTGAGGATAAAATATAGAGAATAAAGTCACCAATTTAATCATTGTTTTCTATCTATTGAGCAAACAACTATCCCTATTTAATTCCAAACGTTTTTGTTGTTGTCTTGTATGACCGGAAATGATAATGGGACATCCCGGTATTTTTGCCTAGTAGCACAATCCATTTATTTCGGCTATATGTTTAAGTGTCGAGCCACATGGACTTGTAAGCGCGTCTTTGGGGGAAAGACGGTCACACGTCTCACAAAGCTGGCGTTGATTAAGATAAACTTCAACTTCAAGTCATTTGATCATAGCTTTTATGTGGTGCTCTTCCTTCAAGGTTTTACATTGTTCTCTGTGGTTTCTACAGTGCAAGGGGTTTTATAGTGACCGCTTGCATACTAATTTAGCTACGTAATCTAGTGTGCACGTGCCATCATCCTAGAATACTATTGGTTGCTAAGATGTAATGAGCTTGTACTTTGCTGTACACATTTGAGTATAAGACGTAAAATTACTACTAAAGTTATCGAGTAGATTACTTGGATACTTAAGTAATTAAATAGATAAGCTTACAAGGCACGCGACCATGTAAAAGTCTTCCAACAAGGTCGCTGCTTGTTGTAGTTTTACGAGTTTGAATCCTGCGGTGACGCAGTGGAATAATATTCATCCAGAGAAAGGAGTTAGCAGTATTCGTAAACAACTTCGTTATTACGAAACTAATCCAGGTATTTACAAGTAACTATTAAATCCTTTAATCCGTAGTTAACAAAAGAAGGTCAACTAACAAAAGAAGTAGATTTACTTACGTTATCAAAACTTGTACACTGTACAAAAGGAGTGTGCTAGTACATATGTACCGCTTAATGGACGTATTGTACTTCAATGGTCAAGCCGCTTGGTAACGTAAAGTTAATTAAATGGTTTAAACTAATTAAGTCATAAACTAAGTAAAGATTAAGTGACTGCACTTTTGCTTCGTAACAGACTTAATATATATTCTGAATCTCAAGTTGTCATAACTTCGATTCACCAAAAAAAGCCATGGTGTGTCGCAGAATCTGAGCGAGCTTGTACATCTTACATTCCGTCGGCCTTGCAATTATAGGGCTTTCTGGGGCGTAGCCAGGATTTTTTCGGAGTGACGCACAATTGTGACATTTCAATTCAAAGGCCCATCAATTATGCTTGAAAAACGGCACAATATAATGCACGTATAACTAATTTAAGGAATGGTCAAATACTTAGCGTGCGTAAATCGAATTATGGATGCACGCGGGAGGCTGCTAAGCACGAGGCTGCTACGCCTCGTGCGACTCTAGCTTCTTGAGTGCTTAGGCAACCTCCCAAGTGCATCCATAACTGGATATACGCACAGCTAAAGCATTGACCGTTGCTTTTATAACATTGCCATGGCTTTTGTGCGTCAAAAACTTGTTTATTTTATTTGATCATTTTACAAAATTATCCTAACCCTGCGCGAGCACGCCAAAAATAGAACACGTTGGAGCCGTTGGTCACTTTGCAAACAAATGAGTAAGAAGCGACCAGCTAAAAATGCTGCAAATACAATTACAATCTGTTTTTTGCTTAAAATTTCGAAGTAGAAATGTTCTACAATGTATTTGCAAAAAGACCGATTGAAGTTCGTAAATAAGGATTATAAAGGGATTTGTCAGTCATTGATATGCAAGACCCGGGCGAAGATTGAATCAAAATATGGTTTCATCTGAATCCCAGAGACAACTAGATTATTCTGCTGCACTGCTGTTGTTAACTGCAAGGATTGTGGCTGCACTGGGACAACTGCACTGGATGCTCTCTGGAGGCTCATGACCAAGAAAAACACCGCTGGCCAGCGAGTAGTGCGTTTTTTTACCGACGATGCATTTGCCAATACTACTTTTCCTGACGCTTGTGGCTCGTTTGACAGACTTCCCGAGGACACGTCAATTCTGGCTCGGAATTGTGCTAAAAGGGGTAAAAATAAAGCAGGAAAAGCCAAAATCAACAAATGGAGTCGATATGATGCACAAGGGCTTAGCCGTTTGGTTACGTGTCCAATCGCTATGGATACAGTACCTGCTCGTGGCTTTGGTTGTCGTTGGAGGAAACCCATGCGTTGTTTTTGTGATGATAGCTTTGTTATTCCCAGGCCATACAACCTGGAGGACACATGGCGTATATCCGTTCGCTAGTCTTGTTTGATTGGTTTTATTTTTCCCTAATATACCTCCTGCAAATTTATCAGCTATTTATGTTATTTATTTAATCAACCACAGTCCTGTGAAAAAATGAGTATTTACGCTGTATTTGGCACTCTGCTTTCTCCTCAGTAATACTCATAATTACTTGAGCAGAATATAAAAACCTGTACAAATTGTTCTCCATTGAGGACACAACTAGAAAAGTGCAAACAAGCTAGAGTGCAAACACTATAACCGTGAAACAGTACTAACTAATTAGTGCTAGATAGCACCTATAAAACAATAGAAAAAGAAAGACATTATATTGCACTATTTAGTACTATATATCAAAACATTCGTGATGTATTAGTCGCACCGAACACCAAATATAGGACATTTTTTGTCCGATTTAGATGACATACATTTTGCCCTACAACTGTCGCATGCAATTTGCTTAGTTGTGAACAAGATGTAGGCTGATTTACACCAAGCAATTTGCGAAAATAACTACCAAATAGTTGGGGCCTCTGTAGTTTAGCAAACATAGTAAGAGTATCACTAGGGCGTCGGCGTCGGCGTCGGCGTCGGCGTCGGCGTCGGCGTCGGCGTCGGCGTCGGCGTCGGAAGAGGAAGAGGAAGAGGAAGAGGAAGAGGAAGAGGAAGAGGAAGAGGAAGAGGAAGAGGAAGAGGAAGAGGAAGAGGAAAGGCAATCAGTCTTTATCACTGATAAACGACTGATGAATAAAAAACATCAGTGTTTTATAAGTCAAATAGACACTGATGTTTTATTTATCAATGTTTTGTCGGGTATAAAGATCCATGCATGTGACCGATTGGACAATATTAACCCTGATTGGACCAATTGCTCATGAATTATTATTGATTTTAGCATGGTATTTATAACAATCGCACTTTTATCTCATATTGATTGAGGATAAAATATAGAGAATAAAGTCACCAATTCAATCATTGTTTTCTATCTATTGAGCAAACAACTATCCCTATTTAATTCCAAACGTTTTTGTTGTTGTCTTGTATGACCGGAAATGATAATGGGACATCCCGGTATTTTTGCCTAGTAGCACAATCCATTTATTTCGGCTATATGTTTAAGTGTCGAGCCACATGGACTTGTAAGCGCGTCTTTGGGGGAAAGACGGTCACACGTCTCACAAAGCTGGCGTTGATTAAGATAAACTTCAACTTCAAGTCATTTGATCATAGCTTTTATGTGGTGCTCTTCCTTCAAGGTTTTACATTGTTCTCTGTGGTTTCTACAGTGCAAGGGGTTTTATAGTGACCGCTTGCATACTAATTTAGCTACGTAATCTAGTGTGCACGTGCCATCATCCTAGAATACTATTGGTTGCTAAGATGTAATGAGCTTGTACTTTGCTGTACACATTTGAGTATAAGACGTAAAATTACTACTAAAGTTATCGAGTAGATTACTTGGATACTTAAGTAATTAAATAGATAAGCTTACAAGGCACGCGACCATGTAAAAGTCTTCCAACAAGGTCGCTGCTTGTTGTAGTTTTACGAGTTTGAATCCTGCGGTGACGCAGTGGAATAATATTCATCCAGAGAAAGGAGTTAGCAGTATTCGTAAACAACTTCGTTATTACGAAACTAATCCAGGTATTTACAAGTAACTATTAAATCCTTTAATCCGTAGTTAACAAAAGAAGGTCAACTAACAAAAGAAGTAGATTTACTTACGTTATCAAAACTTGTACACTGTACAAAAGGAGTGTGCTAGTACATATGTACCGCTTAATGGACGTATTGTACTTCAATGGTCAAGCCGCTTGGTAACGTAAAGTTAATTAAATGGTTTAAACTAATTAAGTCATAAACTAAGTAAAGATTAAGTGAACTGCACTTTTGCTTCGTAACAGACTTAATATATATTCTGAATCTCAAGTTGTCATAACTTCGATTCACCAAAAAAAGCCATGGTGTGTCGCAGAATCTGAGCGAGCTTGTACATCTTACATTCCGTCGGCCTTGCAATTATAGGGCTTTCTGGGGCGTAGCCAGGATTTTTTCGGAGTGACGCACAATTGTGACATTTCAATTCAAAGGCCCATCAATTATGCTTGAAAAACGGCACAATATAATGCACGTATAACTAATTTAAGGAATGGTCAAATACTTAGCGTGCGTAAATCGAATTATGGATGCACGCGGGAGGCTGCTAAGCACGAGGCTGCTACGCCTCGTGCGACTCTAGCTTCTTGAGTGCTTAGGCAACCTCCCAAGTGCATCCATAACTGGATATACGCACAGCTAAAGCATTGACCGTTGCTTTTATAACATTGCCATGGCTTTTGTGCGTCAAAAACTTGTTTATTTTATTTGATCATTTTACAAATTATCCTAACCCTGCGCGAGCACGCCAAAAATAGAACACGTTGGAGCCGTTGGTCACTTTGCAAACAAATGAGTAAGAAGCGACCAGCTAAAAATGCTGCAAATACAATTACAATCTGTTTTTTGCTTAAAATTTCGAAGTAGAAATGTTCTACAATGTATTTGCAAAAAGACCGATTGAAGTTCGTAAATAAGGATTATAAAGGGATTTGTCAGTCATTGATATGCAAGACCCGGGCGAAGATTGAATCAAAATATGGTTTCATCTGAATCCCAGAGACAACTAGATTATTCTGCTGCACTGCTGTTGTTAACTGCAAGGATTGTGGCTGCACTGGGACAACTGCACTGGATGCTCTCTGGAGGCTCATGACCAAGAAAAACACCGCTGGCCAGCGAGTAGTGCGTTTTTTTTTACCGACGATGCATTTGCCAATACTACTTTTCCTGACGCTTGTGGCTCGTTTGACAGACTTCCCGAGGACACGTCAATTCTGGCTCGGAATTGTGCTAAAAGGGGTAAAAATAAAGCAGGAAAAGCCAAAATCAACAAATGGAGTCGATATGATGCACAAGGGCTTAGCCGTTTGGTTACGTGTCCAATCGCTATGGATACAGTACCTGCTCGTGGCTTTGGTTGTCGTTGGAGGAAACCCATGCGTTGTTTTTGTGATGATAGCTTTGTTATTCCCAGGCCATACAACCTGGAGGACACATGGCGTATATCCGTTCGCTAGTCTTGTTTGATTGGTTTTATTTTTCCCTAATATACCTCCTGCAAATTTATCAGCTATTTATGTTATTTATTTAATCAACCACAGTCCTGTGAAAAAATGAGTATTTACGCTGTATTTGGCACTCTGCTTTCTCCTCAGTAATACTCATAATTACTTGAGCAGAATATAAAAACCTGTACAAATTGTTCTCCATTGAGGACACAACTAGAAAAGTGCAAACAAGCTAGAGTGCAAACACTATAACCGTGAAACAGTACTAACTAATTAGTGCTAGATAGCACCTATAAAACAATAGAAAAAGAAAGACATTATATTGCACTATTTAGTACTATATATCAAAACATTCGTGATGTATTAGTCGCACCGAACACCAAATATAGGACATTTTTTGTCCGATTTAGATGACATACATTTTGCCCTACAACTGTCGCATGCAATTTGCTTAGTTGTGAACAAGATGTAGGCTGATTTACACCAAGCAATTTGCGAAAATAACTACCAAATAGTTGGGGCCTCTGTAGTTTAGCAAACATAGTAAGAGTATCACTAGGGCGTCGGCGTCGGCGTCGGCGTCGGCGTCGGCGTCGGCGTCGGAAGAGGAAGAGGAAGAGGAAGAGGAAGAGGAAGAGGAAGAGGAAGAGGAAGAGGAAGAGGAAGAGGAAGAGGAAGAGGAAGAGGAAGAGGAAGAGGAAGAGGAGAGAAGAGGAAGAGGAAGAGGAAGAGGAGGAGAGGAAGAGGAAGAGGAAGAGGAAGAGGAAGAGGAAGAGGAAGAGGAAGAGGAAGAGGAAGAGGAAAGGCAATCAGTCTTTATCACTGATAAACGACTGATGAATAAAAAACATCAGTGTTTTATAAGTCAAATAGACACTGATGTTTTATTTATCAATGTTTTGTCGGGTATAAAGATCCATGCATGTGACCGATTGGACAATATTAACCCTGATTGGACCAATTGCTCATGAATTATTATTGATTTTAGCATGGTATTTATAACAATCGCACTTTTATCTCATATTGATTGAGGATAAAATATAGAGAATAAAGTCACCAATTCAATCATTGTTTTCTATCTATTGAGCAAACAACTATCCCTATTTAATTCCAAACGTTTTTGTTGTTGTCTTGTATGACCGGAAATGATAATGGGACATCCCGGTATTTTTGCCTAGTAGCACAATCCATTTATTTCGGCTATATGTTTAAGTGTCGAGCCACATGGACTTGTAAGCGCGTCTTTGGGGGGGAAAGACGGTCACACGTCTCACAAAGCTGGCGTTGATTAAGATAAACTTCAACTTCAAGTCATTTGATCATAGCTTTTATGTGGTGCTCTTCCTTCAAGGTTTTACATTGTTCTCTGTGGTTTCTACAGTGCAAGGGGTTTTATAGTGACCGCTTGCATACTAATTTAGCTACGTAATCTAGTGTGCACGTGCCATCATCCTAGAATACTATTGGTTGCTAAGATGTAATGAGCTTGTACTTTGCTGTACACATTTGAGTATAAGACGTAAAATTACTACTAAAGTTATCGAGTAGATTACTTGGATACTTAAGTAATTAAATAGATAAGCTTACAAGGCACGCGACCATGTAAAAGTCTTCCAACAAGGTCGCTGCTTGTTGTAGTTTTACGAGTTTGAATCCTGCGGTGACGCAGTGGAATAATATTCATCCAGAGAAAGGAGTTAGCAGTATTCGTAAACAACTTCGTTATTACGAAACTAATCCAGGTATTTACAAGTAACTATTAAATCCTTTAATCCGTAGTTAACAAAAGAAGGTCAACTAACAAAAGAAGTAGATTTACTTACGTTATCAAAACTTGTACACTGTACAAAAGGAGTGTGCTAGTACATATGTACCGCTTAATGGACGTATTGTACTTCAATGGTCAAGCCGCTTGGTAACGTAAAGTTAATTAAATGGTTTAAACTAATTAAGTCATAAACTAAGTAAAGATTAAGTGAACTGCACTTTTGCTTCGTAACAGACTTAATATATATTCTGAATCTCAAGTTGTCATAACTTCGATTCACCAAAAAAAGCCATGGTGTGTCGCAGAATCTGAGCGAGCTTGTACATCTTACATTCCGTCGGCCTTGCAATTATAGGGCTTTCTGGGGCGTAGCCAGGATTTTTTCGGAGTGACGCACAATTGTGACATTTCAATTCAAAGGCCCATCAATTATGCTTGAAAAACGGCACAATATAATGCACGTATAACTAATTTAAGGAATGGTCAAATACTTAGCGTGCGTAAATCGAATTATGGATGCACGCGGGAGGCTGCTAAGCACGAGGCTGCTACGCCTCGTGCGACTCTAGCTTCTTGAGTGCTTAGGCAACCTCCCAAGTGCATCCATAACTGGATATACGCACAGCTAAAGCATTGACCGTTGCTTTTATAACATTGCCATGGCTTTTGTGCGTCAAAAACTTGTTTATTTTATTTGATCATTTTACAAATTATCCTAACCCTGCGCGAGCACGCCAAAAATAGAACACGTTGGAGCCGTTGGTCACTTTGCAAACAAATGAGTAAGAAGCGACCAGCTAAAAATGCTGCAAATACAATTACAATCTGTTTTTTGCTTAAAATTTCGAAGTAGAAATGTTCTACAATGTATTTGCAAAAAGACCGATTGAAGTTCGTAAATAAGGATTATAAAGGGATTTGTCAGTCATTGATATGCAAGACCCGGGCGAAGATTGAATCAAAATATGGTTTCATCTGAATCCCAGAGACAACTAGATTATTCTGCTGCACTGCTGTTGTTAACTGCAAGGATTGTGGCTGCACTGGGACAACTGCACTGGATGCTCTCTGGAGGCTCATGACCAAGAAAAACACCGCTGGCCAGCGAGTAGTGCGTTTTTTTACCGACGATGCATTTGCCAATACTACTTTTCCTGACGCTTGTGGCTCGTTTGACAGACTTCCCGAGGACACGTCAATTCTGGCTCGGAATTGTGCTAAAAGGGGTAAAAATAAAGCAGGAAAAGCCAAAATCAACAAATGGAGTCGATATGATGCACAAGGGCTTAGCCGTTTGGATACGTGTCCAATCGCTATGGATACAGTACCTGCTCGTGGCTTTGGTTGTCGTTGGAGGAAACCCATGCGTTGTTTTTGTGATGATAGCTTTGTTATTCCAGGCCATACAACCTGGAGGACACATGGCGTATATCCGTTCGCTAGTCTTGTTTGATTGGTTTTATTTTTCCCTAATATACCTCCTGCAAATTTATCAGCTATTTATGTTATTTATTTAATCAACCACAGTCCTGTGAAAAAATGAGTATTTACGCTGTATTTGGCACTCTGCTTTCTCCTCAGTAATACTCATAATTACTTGAGCAGAATATAAAAACCTGTACAAATTGTTCTCCATTGAGGACACAACTAGAAAAGTGCAAACAAGCTAGAGTGCAAACACTATAACCGTGAAACAGTACTAACTAATTAGTGCTAGATAGCACCTATAAAACAATAGAAAAAGAAAGACATTATATTGCACTATTTAGTACTATATATCAAAACATTCGTGATGTATTAGTCGCACCGAACACCAAATATAGGACATTTTTTGTCCGATTTAGATGACATACATTTTGCCCTACAACTGTCGCATGCAATTTGCTTAGTTGTGAAACAAGATGTAGGCTGATTTACACCAAGCAATTTGCGAAAATAACTACCAAATAGTTGGGGCCTCTGTAGTTTAGCAAACATAGTAAGAGTATCACTAGGGCGTCGGCGTCGGCGTCGGCGTCGGCGTCGGCGTCGGCGTCGGCGTCGAAAGAGGAAGAGGAAGAGGAAGAGGAAGAGGAAGAGGAAGAGGAAGAGGAAGAGGAAGAGGAAGAGGAAGAGGAAGAGGAAGAGGAAGAGGAAGAGGAAGAGGAAGAGGAAGAGGAAGAGGAAGAGGAAGAGGAGGGAAGGCAATCAGTCTTTATCACTGATAAACGACTGATGAATAAAAAACATCAGTGTTTTATAAGTCAAATAGACACTGATGTTTTATTTATCAATGTTTTGTCGGGTATAAAGATCCATGCATGTGACCGATTGGACAATATTAACCCTGATTGGACCAATTGCTCATGAATTATTATTGATTTTAGCATGGTATTTATAACAATCGCACTTTTATCTCATATTGATTGAGGATAAAATATAGAGAATAAAGTCACCAATTCAATCATTGTTTTCTATCTATTGAGCAAACAACTATCCCTATTTAATTCCAAACGTTTTTGTTGTTGTCTTGTATGACCGGAAATGATAATGGGACATCCCGGTATTTTTGCCTAGTAGCACAATCCATTTATTTCGGCTATATGTTTAAGTGTCGAGCCACATGGACTTGTAAGCGCGTCTTTGGGGGAAAGACGGTCACACGTCTCACAAAGCTGGCGTTGATTAAGATAAACTTCAACTTCAAGTCATTTGATCATAGCTTTTATGTGGTGCTCTTCCTTCAAGGTTTTACATTGTTCTCTGTGGTTTCTACAGTGCAAGGGGTTTTATAGTGACCGCTTGCATACTAATTTAGCTACGTAATCTAGTGTGCACGTGCCATCATCCTAGAATACTATTGGTTGCTAAGATGTAATGAGCTTGTACTTTGCTGTACACATTTGAGTATAAGACGTAAAATTACTACTAAAGTTATCGAGTAGATTACTTGGATACTTAAGTAATTAAATAGATAAGCTTACAAGGCACGCGACCATGTAAAAGTCTTCCAACAAGGTCGCTGCTTGTTGTAGTTTTACGAGTTTGAATCCTGCGGTGACGCAGTGGAATAATATTCATCCAGAGAAAGGAGTTAGCAGTATTCGTAAACAACTTCGTTATTACGAAACTAATCCAGGTATTTACAAGTAACTATTAAATCCTTTAATCCGTAGTTAACAAAAGAAGGTCAACTAACAAAAGAAGTAGATTTACTTACGTTATCAAAACTTGTACACTGTACAAAAGGAGTGTGCTAGTACATATGTACCGCTTAATGGACGTATTGTACTTCAATGGTCAAGCCGCTTGGTAACGTAAAGTTAATTAAATGGTTTAAACTAATTAAGTCATAAACTAAGTAAAGATTAAGTGAACTGCACTTTTGCTTCGTAACAGACTTAATATATATTCTGAATCTCAAGTTGTCATAACTTCGATTCACCAAAAAAAGCCATGGTGTGTCGCAGAATCTGAGCGAGCTTGTACATCTTACATTCCGTCGGCCTTGCAATTATAGGGCTTTCTGGGGCGTAGCCAGGATTTTTTCGGAGTGACGCACAATTGTGACATTTCAATTCAAAGGCCCATCAATTATGCTTGAAAAACGGCACAATATAATGCACGTATAACTAATTTAAGGAATGGTCAAATACTTAGCGTGCGTAAATCGAATTATGGATGCACGCGGGAGGCTGCTAAGCACGAGGCTGCTACGCCTCGTGCGACTCTAGCTTCTTGAGTGCTTAGGCAACCTCCCAAGTGCATCCATAACTGGATATACGCACAGCTAAAGCATTGACCGTTGCTTTTATAACATTGCCATGGCTTTTGTGCGTCAAAAACTTGTTTATTTTATTTGATCATTTTACAAATTATCCTAACCCTGCGCGAGCACGCCAAAAATAGAACACGTTGGAGCCGTTGGTCACTTTGCAAACAAATGAGTAAGAAGCGACCAGCTAAAAATGCTGCAAATACAATTACAATCTGTTTTTTGCTTAAAATTTCGAAGTAGAAATGTTCTACAATGTATTTGCAAAAAGACCGATTGAAGTTCGTAAATAAGGATTATAAAGGGATTTGTCAGTCATTGATATGCAAGACCCGGGCGAAGATTGAATCAAAATATGGTTTCATCTGAATCCCAGAGACAACTAGATTATTCTGCTGCACTGCTGTTGTTAACTGCAAGGATTGTGGCTGCACTGGGACAACTGCACTGGATGCTCTCTGGAGGCTCATGACCAAGAAAAACACCGCTGGCCAGCGAGTAGTGCGTTTTTTTACCGACGATGCATTTGCCAATACTACTTTTCCTGACGCTTGTGGCTCGTTTGACAGACTTCCCGAGGACACGTCAATTCTGGCTCGGAATTGTGCTAAAAGGGGTAAAAATAAAGCAGGAAAAGCCAAAATCAACAAATGGAGTCGATATGATGCTTAGCCGTTTGGTTACGTGTCCAATCGCTATGGATACAGTACCTGCTCGTGGCTTTGGTTGTCGTTGGAGGAAACCCATGCGTTGTTTTTGTGATGATAGCTTTGTTATTCCCAGGCCATACAACCTGGAGGACACATGGCGTATATCCGTTCGCTAGTCTTGTTTGATTGGTTTTATTTTTCCCTAAAATACCTCCTGCAAATTTATCAGCTATTTATGTTATTTATTTAATCAACCACAGTCCTGTGAAAAAACGAGTATTTACGCTGTATCTGGCACTCTGCTTTCTCCTCATTAATACTCATAATTACTTGAGCAGAATATAAAAACCTGTACAAATTGTTCTCCATTGAGGACACAACTAGAAAAGTGCAAACAAGCTAGAGTGCAAACACTAACACTTGTTAACTGCAAGGATTGTGGCTGCACTGGGACAACTGCACTGGATGCTCTCTGGAGGCTTTGAGCCAACACTTCGCTGCAGTGATGGAGCTGAGCGGTCGATGGCCGATTGTTGTTTAATGTGAAATGTGCCAAGCTTTGCTCATTGCTGTGACTTGATCATGAAATCGCCAGAAAAGGCATATATGATGATTTGGTACACCAGCATTTGACCATAGCCATGGGGTAATAGTTGTAACTCGTACTGAATGGTTCAGTGGTGTAAACACGAGACATGCAATTTGAGCTGATTTCTTTAATCGTGTTATGCTGTCGTACTCGTTGGTCGGTGCCCAGTTTTTGCCTATAAGTTATTGTATTTTTGGAGAAAAAAAGCTGTTGCTGCGGGTTGACCTTGATCAAGTAGAACTTCAGAGGTTTGTAGCCGTCATTCTTGTGTTCTGTCTCCTGATACATTCGGCCATATTTTTCTTTACTGTTTAGATTGTTTTGATATTCAATTTGTTGACATTGTTCATGTTGAAACTCGCACGAATGTATGGTACTATTTTTACGTCTAAAATACTGTACTTATGCTTTAGATTGTTTTGGTAAAATAAATATTCACTGTTGACACACCATGCAGTTCGCCAATTCGTTGTCTTTCTTTTCTTTTCTGGATGTTTGTCATACAAGTCTATAGCTGTTGAAGTTGTTCTTCGCCCTCGGATAGACTTGCAAACGGCTAAGTTTTTTTTTTAGCATTGCACTCGTTTATACTTTAATTTATTTCATTTCCCGTTGACACTATTGGCATTTGATCATCGATCATAAACATTCAAATCAACGTCAATGTCAAATATTGGATAATTATTAAGATCCATACTGTTAAATATTGTACAAAATTAAGCTGGAGAAAAAAGTTGTGAAAAATTTGTCCCCGATGTTGACTATAGATGTTGACGTGAGCGTGCTCCATACGCGTGCTCCATTCATTTTTTGTTCATCGCTAGCAAGCCAATCAGAGCGCGCGTTATATCGTAGCTATGTTATAAACCACAATCTATAAGTCATATTTTTTGTTTTTGATTTCCTTGTTAATTTCTTGGGTATTTTTCTTTCTGTTCACTTTTTTTTTTCTAAAACAAGCTCATTCAATATATGTTTTTCAAAACAAAAACCCAAGTAAAGCACGAGCGTGCTGGCGTCCGGCTTGCAACGTCCATGGCTTTGTATATGGAATCATACGTTTTCGAGTGCAATTCGGGATAACTCTGAACGAGTGAGTTTTCAAAGAGCACCAAAATTGCAAGAGCCCGCATTTTATTTATTTTTTACTTATTATTTATTTTTTACTTATTATTTATTTTTTACTTTCTATTGTTATTGAACCAATCATAGTTCGTAATATAGTTTTACGATTTAGTACCGTACTCAAATAATTTAAAAAAATAGTGTTGACCTCCACCGCCGTCTTGAAAACGAGGAAACGGTTTTTGTAACCCGTCGTAGCGGGGTCGCGCACGCCTCTTGTCATACCGTACCATCGTACCTTCTTTCCTTCATCTCCCCGCGCGGTATTTATCTTTTTTTTCTTGAGGTTTCAACTGGTTCATGATCGCATCCCCATCCAATCCAATGCACGTACTAACGTCTCCCGACAGCGCAGCAGGCACAGCTTTCTTGAGGCTTTCTTGGCCAGACATTTGACCGACTTCTTTGTGAATCGACGGCGAAGCGTTCGCCTTCGACTGGATTTGGCTACTCGTCGCATCTCGGCACGGGACAAATCACCCAAAACCCGCCATGTTGGTTTTGGGTGTGGATCGTGATTCGTCGTTGTCGTTATCTCACCCTCTTCAGGCTTACGCGTTAGGAACGTTCCCAAAGTTAAGTGACGTGGGGCCGCTCCAAGCGTGAAAAAAATCCAAGCGTTTCCCAAAGTTTTCCATCCCGCGCACCAATTTCGATTGTACCCCGTATTGGAGGAGGACGACACGCTGGCCGTCACGCTGCGCGAGTTCCGTTGGATGACCGGAAAGCGACCTCGACGCACGGTGGTGGTCGTGCGTATGGTGCTGGTCGAACGGTGATCCCTTCGACTTAAAGTTTATCAGCGTTTCTCGGCGTCGTTGCGCGCGACCGCTGTGATTGCAAGAATTCCACTGCGCCAACTGTTCTTAACTTCCAGTTGGGACATCTGTTGTTGCAAAACCGTGTACCCGTCCATAGTTGGTAGAGGGAATGGTTAGGAAGCCTTTTGTTATATTTCTTTGTTCTAGTTCTGATGTCATTATGATGTTGAACGGGTCCTGACCGTGCACAATGTTTCTTCAAATTCATTAGAAAATGGCTAAACGACTGAACCCAAATGTTTTCTATTGGATTACTTATTTAAATATTCTAATATATTTCATATTGAATAGGAATATATCGTACAAGCAGCCAAAAGAAACGTTTTGGTTCAGTTGCTCAACCATAGCAAATTAAGGCAAAACAATGAGAAAACAAAAGTTTTGTGCACGGTCACGGTTGAAAAAAAATATATATATATATATATAACAAAAGGTTTCCCAACCATCCCCTCTACTAACTATGACCCGTCCAAAGAGCAGAGGACTGCCCGACTCTTACAACTCACGTTCCAAACATTGATTGGTGGTTTACACCTGTCGACGTTGTTGGGTGGGTGACATCCCAGAGGAAACCACGGAGGAATCGGGAGAGCTCGAGAGTGGTCGAGCCCGAGCGGCTCCTGCGTGATTTCGTGACGTTGTAGCGGTGGTGGTGGCCCGGATGGAGGGTGCGCATGCTAATACGGACGAGGGCGGAGGCGAGGCTGCGCCCGTGGAGGCAGGGGACCCGGCTGGTGGCGACGGCGACGGGCATGTGGTGAATAATAATAATTGCTTGTAAAGCGCCTATTCATGACTGTAATAAACGCTGTCATACAAGAGGAGGAGGCGAGAGGCGGGAAGGGGTTTGACGTAGCTGTATAGACTCAGAGTGAGGCTCCAGTTCGTCCATTATTTGCTCACGTACACTCCTTGCGGTACCGGATACGAGGGGGATATGTGCGTTCGTAACCGCAACTACCTGGGTGTGTCCGTTTCAGTGTCAAGTAACCGTAGGGTCGGTCGGTTGCGTTTTGGGTAGGGGTACGTGTGCCGCCATGACCCCCAAAACCTTACCCTATCTTCAAATACTCGTTGACTCTCAATAAATCGAAAGCCAAACGTCGAAATCCAGTACACATGCATATTAGTTGTGGATATTTTTCTTATGGACATAAACAAAATACAAACAAACACTTTTGTATGATGGATATTATAGATGTTAGCTTGTTGATGACGTCGGTCATGTGCAGTTACAATATGTAAGACTTATTGACTGGGACCAAGGGAAACAGTATGTTTTGTGGTCCCGAGACCGCGAATGTTTCACGAGGCGGAGCCGAGGGAAACATTCGCGGTCGAGGGACCACAAAACATACTGCTTTCCCGAGGTCCCAGTCAATAAGTGTTTTGTTATATACCAACTGTCAAAGAACAACAAAAAGATGGGTTTCCCGCTTTTCAAGCGCGTTTACCAACGCCAATCAAGGTTACAAAGCTCAATCAACTTCCGGTTTTGTTATTGCCGGTCCACAACATATTGTTGCCCGCTGAGAGCTGTTGCCGGGGAAACATGAAAACTTGTTCACGTTCACGT
This sequence comes from Actinostola sp. cb2023, assembly GCA_033675265.1. Lineage (NCBI taxonomy): Eukaryota > Metazoa > Cnidaria > Anthozoa > Actiniaria > Actinostolidae > Actinostola > Actinostola sp. cb2023. Next base: position 78,376 of record JAUJYZ010001091.1, on the reverse strand, counting down.
GATATCCGCTCGCCCAATCAGAGCACGAGAAAAATGAACTTTGACAGTTGGTATATAACAATAATATATATTTCACGGGTTAAATGAAATTGCTGTATTAGTATTGCGTATTAATTTCAACGGTTTTCTTTGTTATTCCTAGGGCTTTTTCTATGACAACCTTTTAATTACATCGGGAAAGATTTGTCACAAGTAGTCAGCTAGAATTTCTCTGGCACGCCCCCACATTCTAGTACATACAAACATGGGCTCAAATTCAAGGTTTTTTGCAATTTTCCTCGTATAAATGCATATAACTAAAAAGTTAACGACGGATTTAGTTTTTTTGATCTTTCGTGGACCATATTATTTGGCTATAATTGAAATTCGATGCAAAAAAGTACCGTATTTTTTTAGTTGAATGGGTCTACCTTACAAGAGAATTGGCGTGACATGACCTCAAACTGGCCTGTCAGCCCACATAAATAGCTTTTATTGAAACTACACAGGCCTAGTCACGAAATTAACTACGGATTAGCATAGCCCGCGCATTTATGGACATTTTGATACCAAATACATGTTAGTTCGTAAAATTTTCGCACCGTATTTCGGCCAGTTTTTATAGAGTCCCATACAGAGTATATACACAACAGCCTCGAAGCTCTTCCTAGTATTTATATCTATTGATCATTGTATTAGTTTGACTCGATGTAAACTCCTGGGCATTCAAAAATATGATGTGTCAGGCTTCTCTGGTGTTGTTAGTATGACTATTGATAACAGCTTGTGCCTTCGCCGTTGCACAAACAAAACTGATGAATCTGAGGGAACTTATAGCGGGTGAAAATACTCAATGCAAAGCAGTGGTGAACCCTTTTTCCATGCACAATTAATGTAACAAGTAAGTGTTATATATGTCGATGTATTAATCAGATCTAATCACGGCATGAAATTATAAAAGCAATAATCTATGACTGATTTGGGGATTTCGTGGAGGGGGAGAGGAGGGGGTCAAGCGAAAATATAAATTAAACTGAAGTACATATTGCATATTATATATATAATATTAATATACCGAAGTGAAAAACAATCAGAAACTGACAGGAAAAAAAGAAGAATAAGAATTCGAAGGGATTCGCAGGGACTAGGACCGAAAAGACCAAATGTTCCAATTTGTAGGCAAATCTTTTCCGATGGAAACATTAATAATAATGGATAAATACACTACATCTCAGAAAAATCGAACCCGAAACCTTTCAGTTTTGCTTACCCACACAACACTTTACACTGTATAACTGAGCTAACTGCTAAAAAATGGTAGACAAAAACATTGTTTTAAGTCTTTTGATGAAGCTACTTAACATTATAGTTTACATATAATTGAAAAGCATCTGTTATGCATTTCCTCTTGGACCGTTCTAGAACAATAATTTCATTAACGACTTTAGGACCATTTTTCATTGAACTGAAAATGTTTAAAAGAAATGTTTAAAACCCTTTGTCAAATTAAAACTAGACCTTGTAAGCAAGGTACACTCGTGCCCTGTATGTTGGGTTGGATCTACTGTACATGACATATCGAAGCTTTGGATACAAACAGAAGAAATATCCCTGTGGGAGTGTTGATTTCGAAGTTTGTATATATGATTTTTTTTATTTACAATTGGAGTTGTACTCTCATATATGGATAAAAGACCCAAAGTCAAAGAATGACTATGTCAGGATTCCAGAAATATATAGAACTCTCGTAGATCGATCTAGCACCAGCGCGCGCTAGTAGGTTTAAAAATAGCATACGCATTACAACAAGATCGTTACACGGAAGAAGATCCAAGGAAGGATCGAAACGGTTGTAGTTTTAATAACAAATTGATAAACCAGAGACAACCAATTTTATTGTCATACAATATTTTATTTAAGGGGTTGAAAATTATACTTCACAGGTGTATGCCATTAAATATGTGCTGTTAATAAAAACAACTTATTATTTCGCATATAACATTGTCATAATCGTCGATGGTGGGGCTGGTTGACAAAGACACAGACACAGACACAAGTCAAGAGCATTGAGAAATATCATGCTGTGAGTACAAAAAATCTTAAAAAAAGAAAACTTTAATGCAAAATTCACCAAGAAATCATGTTCTTGAAAGTGAAATCCATCAAATAAGTAGACTTTAAACTTTTATTTATTGATGTTACTTCACGGTACTAATAATTATTCAAAACTAAGAATTATTATTATTTGTTTCTGGCTTTAATATTAGTATTTTATAAACTACATACGCTTCGATTTTTCCTCGGAACTTCTTCAGTGTAACGATTGTTTCATCCGATCAATGTTTAGTTATACAATACATTATGAGTGCGCGCAAATTCCAGATAAATATAATGATTCATTCTGGCTTTTTTTTTTGATTATCGACTGATTAAGCCAGATCGATAGGTTTAGCAAGGTATTCGGACCAGCGTTGGTGGGGGTCAGTAAAGGTGTGTGTGGGTGTTTTATGGGGGGGGGAGGAGGGGGAAGTTGATGTTTCCAGTGGGGGGGGGGGGGGTTTTGGTGGAAGATGGCATTGGGATATGGGTACTGGGAGTGAGAGTGAATTTGTGGGGGGATGGAACGTAGAAGGAAGAGAAGAAAGGAGGGAAGAACTGGAGGTATGTAGCTATCACACAAGTGATGTTAGAGGATGTAAGTAATGGAAAAAGAAATTAATAGAATTAGAAATTATAAACTTAAAATTTATAAATAAATATGAATGAATGAAAAATAAATTAGTATAAAATAGATCAAGTAAAAAATAAAAAATAAAAAAATTAATTAATTAAATAAATTAATTAATAAATAAATAGATGAATAAATGAATGAATGAATGAATGAGTGAATGAATGAATGAATGAATGAATGAATGAATGAATGGAGAATGACTGACTGAATGAATGAATGAATGAATAAATAAATATATATATATATATATATAAATAAGTAATCTATGAAGTAAATAAAATAAAATAGATAAATTGATAATGGAATAAAAGATGGAATGAAAACTAATAAATAAAATAAACGAACATATAGATAAATAGATGGGTAAATAAAATAAAATAAAATAAAGTGTTAGGGAGGAAGGAAGGTTAGAAAGATAGATGTTAAGGAAGTAGAGAGGGGGTTAATGTTGGCTTTATGTGGGGGAGTGGGGAAGGGTTTTGTTTAGTTTGTTTGTGGGGTGGAAAGTTTGTGAGGGAGAGAGAGAAAGAGAGAGGGGGTGTATGCATAGGGGACGCTGGGATCAATAAGATGCGGCCTTTCCCTTGTAGAGAGTACATTTTTGATTATCGACTGATTAAGCCAGATCGATAGGTTTAGCAAGGTATTCGGACCAGCGTTGGTGGGGGTAGTAAAGGTGTGTGTGGGTGTTTTTATGGGGGGGGGGGGGGGGAGGAGGGGGAAGTTGATGTTTCCAGTGGGGGGGGGGGGGGGGGGGGGGGGAAGGGTGGAAGATGGCATTGGGATATGGGTACTGGGAGTGAGAGTGAATTTGTGGGGGGATGGAACGTAGAAGGAAGAGAAGAAAGGAGGGAAGAACTGGAGGTATGTAGCTATGTAGGGTGACAAGTAGAGAAATGGATGATAAAGATGGAGAGAGGATATATATAGAGGTGGAATGTATGTAGATTAATAGTGACAAGTGGAGAAATGGATGATAGTGAGGAAAAGAGGAAAGATGGAAGTGGAGTGTATGTGGATGAATAGGTTGAGAGGCAGATAGTAGAAAGGTGGAGTAGATATAGGGAAGTGGAATGTATGTGGATTAATAGTGACAAGTGGGGAAATGGACGATGGAAAAAAGTAAAGAAAAAAGAAAGTGGGAAGTATGTAGATAAATAGTGGAAGTGGAGGAATGGATGATTGAATGGATGATTAAAGCTGGATGATGGAGAAGGGGAAATGAGAGGAATGTAAGTTATGTTGAATCCACAGGGATCCAAGGGGTGGTGGAAATCCAAGGGGGGGGGGGGGGAAATTATCTCAAGGGAAAAAGGGTGGAATGGGGGTGGTGGGGGATTATGGGGGATCCAAGCTAATGTGATTGTCAGTTTAAAAACTGTGAGTTTATAAAGCAAGAAGTGGGGGCAAGGGTCAAACGGAAATGTGGTACGATAGGGATCAACAAACGTAAATGTTAAAAGCCTACATAGTGATGGGAGGACGTGCCGACGACCTTAAGATAGTGACACATAATATATGGACGTATGTCGGTAGGATTATAGAAAAGGTGTAGGGAATTATATAAGAAAAGAGGTAAAGAAACGTGTGAACTGATGGGCATAATAGGAGAAAAGGATGGGGCTATTATAGGAATTGAAAATACTATAGGAGTGAATGTGATAAGAAAAGGTTCGGGTCGGTAATGTACCCGTTATGCTATATACATTGTAACAGTGTACTAGAAGTAAATAAAATTGATATGAATTGAACATGGAAGAATAAGACTAGCATAAATGCTGTGAGCGCGTTTGTAAACTAAGGCATTCAGATACATGGATTGGAATGTGTATAGTGATGATAGCGCTTGGTATGTAAAGAGATAAGGCGTTAGACGCGCTAAAAGTAGCGTGCGAAGTGAAATATAGTCAAAAATGTGTTGGTGAATAATGGAGAAGCCAAGATAGAAATGGGGTAAAATATGAAATAAGTGATGCTTGAAAGGCAGCGTTGGGGGGTGGAAGGGAAGCTGCAGGGTTTTAAAAGGTGGTATATACAATGAGGGAGATGTGAGCTCACAATCCAAGGGGAGTTAGAGAGTGGGAGCCTCTGTCCAGTGCCCACTGGGACTCTAATCTTCAGGGGTTTAGAAGTCCCAGCGTGATTCAAAGATCAAGACGTTTCATACTTGACAGGCCTGCAAGCTACACCCTACGCCATGGCAAAAGACAGAGGGGGAGGGGAATTTGACTGGTTAGGGCGCTGATGTGCTAGCGTGGCGTGCGGGAAAGCAGGCGAGACCATGGACCCCGGGGAGGAAATGTAGTGGATGCGCAAAGCGTGGTTGCGATGATGTTGTGGATATTAATATGGTACCTTTAGAGCGGGAATTTTTTTGAGTACATCGGAGCCGTGACTTGTGTTCTTGGGTGAGATACTATTAGAAAGGGCGGAGTGTGCGTGGCGGTTCTTTATATAGGGGGGACTGGGGAGGGTTGTTGGGTTTCCTGTGTGTGACGTTTGGGGGTTCGCGGGGGCGTATGGGGGGTGGGGCATTTGAACGTAGGTGGCAATGGCGGCCTATACACGGGAGCAGAATATTGTTGACGTTTATGAGTTAATAACCTGGCCAGGAGGGGTTAAACGGGGAAACCCAGTGGTGTTACCGGCTGTAAGATGGGTTGGTGTCATTGCAAGGACGGTAAGGTGGGACGTGGAGCCGGAATATGGATGGAGCGATCGCTCGAATAATGCGGATAAAGGTTATCGTAGGCTGTAGTGTAAGACGCAAAGGTAAATGGTTAAGAGAACTTTAACATATTGTGTGTTCAAAATGTTTGTAAGTTTAAGACCTGCCTCGAAGAGGGTGGTCTGCCATTGAGAGGTCAGGTCGGGGGTTAGTGTCTGTGGTGGAGTGCATTTGGGGATGAGGTGGAGGGGAGGAGTGTTTTGGTCCAGGAAGCTTTTGAGGTAGATGTGTTGGGTTCGGTGCATGTTGTAGGCAGTGGTGAGGTGGGTGGAATGGGCTTGCAATGGGATGTGGTGTGGAAGGAGATGTGATAGGGGGGGGGGGGGGGGGGTGTGTGTGTAGAGGGGCGGTGGTGTTTTGTGGGAGCTGTGGTGTCGTGACAGCTTCTTTGGTTTGGTTTGGAGTGGAGTGTTGGATGTTGGGTTTGGTGGTGTGTAGGTGTTGTGGGTGGGTGGTAGATAGTGTGTTGGATTGGCGGGGGTGGTGGTTCTATTCTGGTGTGGGGGTGTGTAGTAGGTGTGTGTGTAGAGGGGGGGTGGTGGTTAGTGTGGGTGGTGATAGTAGGGGTTGTAGATAGAGGGGTGGAGTGGATGAGATGGTGGCGGTCGGGGGGTGTTGTAGGTGAGGGAGTGGGTGTCCCTTCTGGGGGGTGGAGGCGATTTGGCAAAGGAGATCAGCAGCTTCTGAAATGTTAAGAAGTGGCTCAGGGGATTGGTAGGGAGTGGGGTCTGGTGAAGTGGTATTGTTTTCGGGGAGTGGGGTCATGAGAAGAGTAGGGGGGAGGTGGATATGGTTAAGGGTGGTGTGTGGGGTGGAGAGGAAGAGTGTAGTAGGGAGGGGAAGGTCGTGGTGGGTAAGGAGGTGGTAGTTTGTGGTGGGGGACGGTGTGTTGGGGGGGGTGGTAAGGGTGCTGGTAAGAATGCCATATTTGAGAAGGTCAGCATCTTCGATGTAATTGTGATCCTTGGGGGGTGTTGAGAAGGAGGAGGAGATATGGGAGGTGTAGCGGGTGTGGGTAGTGGTGGTAGTATACCTGATCTGTTGGTGGTGGGTGTCAAGGTTTTTGAGGGAGGGGGGAGGTGGTGGTGGCGTCGGTGTAAAGGACGGGGAGTGGCTGTTTTGGTGAGGAAGTTAGAAGTCAACAAACGTGGTTTGTAAGTGTAGCTGGATTGAATTGCTGTAGAGAAAGAAAGAGACATAGGTGGTTTTGACACAAGTGATGTTAGAGGATGTAAGTAATGGAAAAAGAAATTAATAGAATTAGAAATTATAAACTTAAAATTTATAAATAAATATGAATGAATGAAAAATAAATTAGTATAAAATAGATCAAGGAAAAAAAAAGATAAAAAATAAAAAAAATAAATTAATTAAATTAATTAATTAATAAATAAATAGATGAATGAATGAATGAATGAATGAATGAGTGAATGAATGAATGAATGAATGAATGAATGAATGGAGAATGACTGTCTGAATGAATGAATGAATGAATAAATAAATATATATATATATATATATAATAAGTAATCTATGAAGTAAATAAAATAAAATAGATAAATTGATAATGGAATAAAAAGATGGAATGAAAACTAATAAATAAAATAAACGAACATATAGATAAATAGATGGGTAAATAAAGTAAAATAAAATAAAGTGTTAGGGAGGAAGGAAGGTTAGAAAGATAGATGTTAAGGAAGTAGAGAGGGGGGTTAATGTTGGCTTTATGTGGGGGAGTGGGGAAGGGTTTTGTTTAGTTTGTTTGTGGGGGTGGAAAGTTTGTGAGGGAGAGAGAAAGAGAGAGGGGGGGTGTATGCATAGGGGACGCTGGGATCAATAAGATGCGGCCTTTCCCTTGTAGAGAGTACATTTTTGATTATCGACTGATTAAGCCAGATCGATAGGTTTAGCAAGGTATTCTATATATATCCTCTCTCCATCTTTATCATCCATTTCTCTACTTGTCACCCTACATAGCTACATACCTCCAGTTCTTCCCTCCTTTCTTCTCTTCCTTCTACGTTCCATCCCCCCACAAATTCACTCTCACTCCCAGTACCCATATCCCAATGCCATCTTCCACCAACCCCCCCCCCCCCCCCCCCCCCCCCACCCCCACCCCCCCCCCCACTGGAAACATCAACTTCCCCCTCCTCCCCCCCCCCCATAAAAACACCCACACACACCTTTACTACCCCCACCAACGCTGGTCCGAATACCTTGCTAAACCTATCGATCTGGCTTAATCAGTCGGTAATCAAAAATGTACTCTCTACAAGGGAAAGGCCGCATCTTATTGATCCCAGCGTCCCCTATGCATACACCCCCCTCTCTCTTTCTCTCTCCCTCACAAACTTTCCACCCCCACAAACAAACTAAACAAAACCCTTCCCCACTCCCCCACATAAAGCCAACATTAACCCCCTCTCTACTTCCTTAACATCTATCTTTCTAACCTTCCTTCCTCCCTAACACTTTATTTTATTTTATTTTATTTACCCATCTATTTATCTATATGTTCGTTTATTTTATTTATTAGTTTTCATTCCATCTTTTATTCCATTATCAATTTATCTATTTTATTTTATTTACTTCATAGATTACTTATTTATATATATATATATATATTTATTTTATTCATTCATTCATTCATTCAGTCAGTCATTCTCCATTCATTCATTCATTCATTCATCTATTTATTTATTAATTTATTTATTTAATTAATTAATTTTTTTATTTTTTATTTTTTCCTTGATCTATTTTATACTAATTTATTTTTCATTCATTCATATTTATTTATAAATTTTAAGTTTATAATTTCTAATTCTATTAATTTCTTTTTCCATTACGTACATCCTCTAACATCACTTGTGTCAAACCACCTATGTCTCTTTCTTTCTCTACAGCAATTCAATCCAGCTACACTTACAAACCACGTTTGTTGACTTCTAACTTCCTCACCAAAACAGCCACTCCCCGTCCTTTACACCGACGCCCACCACCTCCCCCCTCCCTCAAAAACCTTGACACCCACCACCAACAGATCAGGTATCCTACCACCACTACCCACACCCGCTACACCTCCCATATCTCCTCCTCCTTCTCAACACCCCCCAAGGATCACAATTACATCGAAGATGCTGACCTTCTCAAATATGGCATTCTTACCAGCACCCTTACCACCCCCCCAACACACCGTCCCCCACCACAAACTACCACCTCCTTACCCACCACGACCTTCCCCCCTCCCTACTACACTCTTCCTCTCCACCCCACACACCACCCTTAACCATATCCACCTCCCCCCTACTCTTCTCATGACCCCACTCCCCGAAACAATACCACTTCACCAGACCCAACTCCCTACCAATCCCCTGAGCCACTTCTTAACATTTCAGAAGCTGCTGATCTCCTTTGCCAAATCGCCTCCACCCCCCAGAAGGGACACCCACTCCCTCACCTACAACACCCCACGACCGCCACCATCTCATCCACTCCACCCCTCTATCTACAACCCCTACTATCACCACCCACACTAACCACCACCCCCCCTCTACACACACACCCTACACCCCACACCAGAATAGAACCACCACCCCCGCCAATCCAACACACTATCTACCACCCACCCACAACACCTACACCACCAAACCCAACATCCAACACTCCACTCTCCAAACCAAAGAAGCTGTCACGACACCACAGCTCCCACAAAACACCACCGCCCCTCTACACACACCCCCTCCCCCCCCCTATCACATCTCCTTCCACACCACATCCCATTGCAAGCCCATTCCACCCACCTCACCACTGCCTACAACATGCACCGAACCCAACACATCTACCTCAAAAGCTTCCTGGACCAAAACACTCCTCCCCTCCACCTCATCCCCAAATGCACTCCACCACAGACACTAACCCCCGACCTGACCTCTCAATGGCAGACCACCCTCTTCGAGGCAGGTCTTAAACTTACAAACATTTTGAACACACAATATGTTAAAGTTCTCTTAACCATTTACCTTTGCGTCTTACACTACAGCCTACGATAACCTTTATCCGCATTATTCGAGCGATCGCTCCATCCATATTCCGGCTCCACGTCCCACCTTACCGTCCTTGCAATGACACCAACCCATCTTACAGCCGGTAACACCACTGGGTTTCCCCGTTCAACCCCTCCTGGCCAGGTTATTAACTCATAAACGTCAACAATATTCTGCTCCCGTGTATAGGCCGCCATTGCCACCTACGTTCAAATGCCCCACCCCCCATACGCCCCCGCGAACCCCAAACGTCACACACAGGAAACCCAACAACCCTCCCCAGTCCCCCCTATATAAAGAACCGCCACGCACACTCCGCCCTTTCTAATAGTATCTCACCCAAGAACACAAGTCACGGCTCCGATGTACTCAAAAAATTCCCGCTCTAAAGGTACCATATTAATATCCACAACATCATCGCAACCACGCTTTGCGCATCCACTACATTTCCTCCCCGGGGTCCATGGTCTCGCCTGCTTTCCCGCACGCCACGCTAGCACATCAGCGTCCTAACCAGTCAAATTCCCCTCCCCCTCTGTCTTTTGCCATGGCGTAGGGTGTACCTTGCAGTCCTGTCAAGTATGAAACGTCTTGATCTTTGAATCACGCTGGGACTTCTAAACCCCTGAAGATTAGAGTCCCAGTGGGCACTGGACAGAGGCTCCCACTCTCTAACTCCCCTTGGATTGTGAGCTCACATCTCCCTCATTGTATATACCACCTTTTAAAACCCTGCAGCTTCCCTTCCACCCCCAACGCTGCCTTTCAAGCATCACTTATTTCATATTTTACCCCCATTTCTATCTTGGCTTCTCCATTATTCACCAACACATTTTTGACTATATTTCACTTCGCACGCTACTTTTAGCGCGTCTAACGCCTTATCTCTTTACATACCAAGCGCTATCATCACTATACACATTCCAATCCATGTATCTGAATGCCTTAGTTTACAAACGCGCTCACAGCATTTATGCTAGTCTTATTCTTCCATGTTCAATTCATATCAATTTTATTTACTTCTAGTACACTGTTACAATGTATATAGCATAACGGGTACATTACCGACCCGAACCTTTTCTTATCACATTCACTCCTATAGTATTTTCAATTCCTATAATAGCCCCATCCTTTTCTCCTATTATGCCCATCAGTTCACACGTTTCTTTACCTCTTTTCTTATATAATTCCCTACACCTTTTCTATAATCCTACCGACATACGTCCATATATTATGTGTCACTATCTTAAGGTCGTCGGCACGTCCTCCCATCACTATGTAGGCTTTTAAACATTACGTTTGTTGATCCCTATCGTACCACATTTCCGTTTGACCCTTGCCCCCACTTCTTGCTTTATAAACTCACAGTTTTAAACTGACAATCACATTAGCTTGGATCCCCCATAATCCCCCACCCCCCCCCCATTCCACCCTTTTTCCCTTGAGATAATTCCCCCCCCCCCCCCCCCCCCCCCCCCCCCCTTGGATTTCCACCACCCCTTGGATCCCTGTGGATTCAACATAACTTACATTCCTCTCATTTCCCCTTCTCCATCATCCAGCTTTAATCATCCATTCAATCATCCATTCCTCCACTTCCACTATTTATCTACATACTTCCCACTTTCTTTTTTCTTTACTTTTTTCCATCGTCCATTTCCCCACTTGTCACTATTAATCCACATACATTCCACTTCCCTATATCTACTCCACCTTTCTACTATCTGCCTCTCAACCTATTCATCCACATACACTCCACTTCCATCTTTCCTCTTTTCCTCACTATCATCCATTTCTCCACTTGTCACTATTAATCTACATACATTCCACCTCTATATATATCCTCTCTCCATCTTTATCATCCATTTCTCTACTTGTCACCCTACATAGCTACATACCTCCAGTTCTTCCCTCCTTTCTTCTCTTCCTTCTACGTTCCCATCCCCCCCACAAATTCACTCTCACTCCCAGTACCCATATCCCAATGCCATCTTCCACCAAACCCCCCCCCCCCCCCCACTGGAAAACATCAACTTCCCCCTCCTCCCCCCCCCCCCCCCCCCCCCCCCCCCACCCACACACACACCTTTACTACCCCCACCAACGCTGGTCCGAATACCTTGCTAAACCTATCGATCTGGCTTAATCAGTCGATAATCAAAAATCTACATACATTCCACCTCTATATATATCCTCTCTCCATCTTTATCATCCATTTCTCTACTTGTCACCCTACATAGCTACATACCTCCAGTTCTTCCCTCCTTTTTTCTCTTCCTTCTACGTGGTATGTAGCTATCACACAAGTGATGTTAGAGGATGTAAGTAATGGTCTAAAAAAAACATAAACAAAAAAAAACCAATAAACTAAGAGAACGCTATGGAATTCAAGAAGCGATTCGTGATATATTCGGATATATGTTTTGAATTTGTGTAGTTAGTAGGATTATCCTCTCTCTGCCTAAAGACAATCAGTTTTTTTTCCTGCTCTCCTGCTAATACATATTTTCTCAAAATTAAATTTATATGAATTTCTACTCTTGTCCATATCAAAGGTTGGATATGTTCTTTTGTCCTTCAGGCCTACTTCAAACGCCGCACTTTCCAAGAGCCGTTCTTAATTACATCAAAATAGCCGCCTCATTATATATTGTTTGAAATCATAATAATTTAATAAGAACGGCTCATGATTAGCACGACGTCTGAACTAGGCCTAAGATCTCCAATGATTGATTTTATTTTAACTTCAGGGTTTTCAATACCATTTGTTTGTTGTTTTCGTTGCCTGGCAAATCAAACAAATCTACCCACAACACTGTCAGCCAATCACAAGTAACCCAGAAGAAGGCTATGCTCTTATTGGTACAGAGCCGGTTCAAAACGCTGATAACGATGACGTATGCCCTTTGTTTATTGGAATGCGAAAGCGACTTGAATTGCATGAGCATAAACTTTCACATGGTAACAAAGAAATGTGAGCTGAACGCACAGACTAAGCAGACATTACCAGATATTTATAAAGAGAGACAAAACAGTATTTACTCGACAAACATGGACAACAGAACTCCAAGTAAGTGATGCTAGTATAATTTTAGACAGTGAATATAGAGTTTCTCGCGCTGTGATTGGTCGAGCGACCAGTGATTATGAGACGACAATCACTGCTCGAGAAATCACCGACGCGAAAGTACCAATAAAACGTTGTTTTTTATTTTTATTTAACCTGAATTTCGTTTTTTCTTTGATATTCATGTCTAAAATTACAGTGGAACCCGGTTTATAATACGGACACCATCGGGACGAGAAGCAGTGTCCATATTAACCGGGTGTCCGTATAAACCGGGTCGGTCAATTTACGTCACTTACATTTTTAGCGGAAACAATGACTGCATGCCACTGGTGATCTGTTTATTTTTAGTGTGGAAACTCTGAATGCACGTAATTAGCGAACAGTTTACAAGTTGAACGTGAGAAAGCAAGGAAAATGCGTAATTTTAATTAAAATGCGATCAATTTACACATTCAATAGTTGTTTGTGGGTTGGTATTGACATTTTTTGTAGTTATATGAGTTTCCTCAACCCAAATTTATTGATCAACCAAGCTTTCGGGCTAATAGCCCATCATCAGGGTTAGAATAGTCAAACAACACAAAGTAGCAGTGATCCGTACTCTGTTTGAGAGGGCAGACCGCCTTTTATCGGATAACATTCACCAAGATCAAGAACGTACACATATTGGTAAACTAAGCTCTTTCAAGCAACGGTTATCCAAAACAGTTCATACGGAAACATTCAAGATCTAACGAAAAGCGTAACCAGTCTCAACAGAAAGAAGATCCCGTCGGAAAGGATTCAACGAGTCTTAGGACAATATAACATCAAGTCCTGCGTTAAACCGCATCAAACGCTAAGACAGATACTCTCCAAGCCCAAGGATGTTGTCCCTGCGAACAAGAAGGCCGGTGTAGTTTACATGGTACCATGTGATGAATGTGACGCGCTTTACATCGGAGAGACTGGAAGGTCCCTTTCAACGAGAAAGAAAGAACACGAAGCAAGTGTGCGGCTTTGCAAGCCAAACAAATCGGCTTTAGCAGAGCATGCTATCAAGAAAGGACATTCTATCGCCTGGAACAGCACCAAAATATTAGTAGAGGAGTCAAGATGGCACCAAAGGAAGTGGCATGAGTCATTATTAATAGCTAAGAACACTAATTCGATCACCAATAGAGATAGCGGTAGAATTCTTCCAAACAATTATATTCCATTGATTAACAAATGTTAATGTTAGCTTGTAATTTGTGTTTTATCATGTAACTCATTGTAGTATTTTTTATATTTTCTATTATGTTATTTATTTTATTTACTTATCTGTAATTGTTTACATTCTATTTGTCTGTGCATATGATTAGCACGCGCTACGTTATGCGCGCGCATGTATTTGTACACGCGTTTTTTGTTTGTAACAGCTGATTGTAACTGAAGATTGACTATTCTAACCCTGATGATGGGCTATTAGCCCGAAAGCTTGGTTGATCAATAAATTTGGGTTGAGGAAACTCATATAACTACAAAAAATTTACACATTGTCGTTGTTTTGAGAAAAGAAAGTGTCCGTATTAACCGGTAGACTTTGAATGAAAGTGGACATATTGGGACAGGAAAAAGTGTCCGTTGTCCGTATTATCCGGTGTCCGTATTAAACAGGTATATATATAGACATTTGTATGAGTTTCGGCCAGGACAGAACAACATGTCCGTAATAACCGAGTGTCCGTAAGGCTGGGTTCCACTGTATACTAAAGCAATTATTCACCTCGGTGTCAGTTATTATGGTGAATATTCACCTCGACTTCGTCTCGGTGTATATTCATTCATAATCATTTCACCTTCGGCGAATTATTGTTAAATATAGTTTGTGACCCTGTTTTAGTGCTGGAAGGCTCAACAACCAAACCTGTCGTAGGGTAGATCTATACCCATACTACAAATATATGGGAGCACCACGCTGGTTGTTAATACCATTTTAGTATAGTTACACAGCTGTGATCAAGGGCGCTAGGACAAAGACGTTGTGTGTATTTGAATAGTAATAAATAAGCTACGAGTTGTACTTATCTGTTGTCGATCCTTATTCTTGTTTGTCCCCTACTAGTTGCGCGCCAGCAAATTGATTCCTGGCCAATCGAACTTATTAGCTAACACTGATAACTAACTATACGTTTGGCTGAGAGCAGACTGGAACATAATTTCAAATCGAAACGTTCGTTTGGCCAGGAATCAACTAGTAGGGGGCGACAGAGGCCAGAAAGGTCAATGATACGTCCGAATAAGAAATGACAACATATAGCGGACTGGAACATATATATTCAAATCGAAACGTTCGTTTGACCAGGCATGCAAATAGTAGGGGACAAACAAGAATAAAAATCGACAACAGATAAGTACAACTCGTAGCTGGTTTATTATTCAAATACACACAACGTCTTTGTCCTAGCGCCCTTGCTGTGATTATATAAAATCAGGGGCGAGAACTATTTCTCGATCATCACCTACAGCGTTTCGGCAAGATGGCGGCCAACCAGGTTCGTCGAGGTTTCAGAAGAGAAAATAAACATACTGAAAGAAAACGATGTCTCGATAAACACAAATATGCGATAAAAAATAGGATAAAGTTGTGATTCCATAATTTGTTAAGTTAGATAGTTTTCTGCTTGGTTTGAAGTTATTTCAAAAGGCCGTAAACAAACAGTCATTGGATTCAATCCACAACAACGAACGATTGCCAGTACTTTTCATAAGATTTTCCCACGTTTCCTTGTTTGTTTGTTTGTTTGTTTGTTTGTTTGTTTGTTTGTTAGTTAGTTAGTTTGTTAGTTTATTTGTTCGTTCGGTCGGTCGGTCGGTCGGTCGTTTGTTTGTTCGGTCGGTCGGTCGGTCGGTCGGTCGGTCGGTCGGTCGGTCGGTCGGTCGGTCGGTCGGTCGGTCGGTCGGTCGGTCGGTCGGTCGGTCGGTCGGTCGGTCGGTCGGTCGGTCGGTCGGTCGGTCGGTCGGTCGGTCGGTCGGTCGGTCGGTCGGTCGGTCGGTCGGTCGGTCGGTCGGTCGGTCGGTCGGTCGGTCGGTTGTTTGGTTGGTTGGTTGATTGTTTGTTTTTTTGTTTGTTTATTTGTTTGTTTACTTGTTCAACTCAGTAATTTAGACTGATTCCATAAGTCGCTGTTTTCGCTCTTTTACCCTGGAGGTAAAAGACTTATCACACTTTTACTATTTTTCTGTGCAAACGAAAACGAGGCTGATGAATAATAATTATTCGAATCTGTAAGACTGGATCATTTTCCTATGAGCAATGTATATGTGTGAATACAGAGAATGACTGGCGTACGAAAAAAAAGCTTTACAAATATGTTCGAGAAAAATGACACGGACAATTTTTAAAATGCTACTTCGACTAAGTCTGACCATTCTAACGTGGTGAATCACATGCAGGACACAAAGAAAGACAAAAAGAAAGCAGTTTATTTTCCTCCAGCTGTCGAACAAAGTCCAAACCAAACTTAGAGTTGCAGTGTTTATTAGTCGGTGTAATTTATAGCCCGACTTTTCGACGGCCCGTCAGTCGGCCGTTATCGAGTGAATTCCCACAAGAAATGCTTTGAACGGCGGCACTAGCAACACTAACGAATGCATATTCCGATTGAAAATAGCCCTCTCGATTGACTCTCTTCCAAATCCTTTAAGGAAATTCTTTCTTTTCCTTCCAGAGTTTCACTAAACATGGCTCACAAAATGGCTTCGGAATGATCTTTTGAATCTTTGAAGAGTTCACAACGGAAGTAGTTTAGAGCAATAAGAGCTGTTCTGTGATTGGTTCAAATCTTATCAGACCATATAGCGAGCGACGTGATTGGAGGTCGCCGTATAGTGGCGACTCCGATCAAAATGAACCAAGAAGTGTTATAAGTCGGTTGGTGAGCGAAAGTCAGAATCGACAAAGAGCGAATAGACCGACTTAAGGAATCAGTCTACTCAGTAATTATACTAAAACAATTATTCGCCTCAGGCTTAGTGGTTGTCGGAGACTTCGCCTTCGGCGAATATTTGTTAAATAAGCACCACTACAGTCAACACGATGTATCATATGGTCATAGTCATATTTTCCTTATAAAAAAATATTTGTTTCTATTTTTGTGTTGTAGCACCATGGAAAGGTATGAAGGCACGTCCAGCTAAGTCATGTCTAGATATATTGGTCAGCAGTCACTCTAAGGGGACAGGCGTGTATTGGTTAGACCCTACACACACAGGGAACCCAATTCAAGGTTTCTGTGATATGGACACAGATCGGGAGGTAATTAATGATCATAAAGAAGATACAGAAGCACGGTACAACATTGCGTGCAATATTGTCTGCAACATGCTCGAGGTGTGTCGATTTCTGCAATTTCCTCCTCAAAATATTGCAGAAGTAGGTTATGCAAATTATTATTCCAATCGTGCGTGATTTTACCATATAAGGACAACATAACTTCGGCATATATGGCTATATATTGCTCTTGAGTGGTATACTTAACAATTAGACAACGAGTCCTAGTTGGCTATGAGCAGATAGTCAACGAGGCTCCTGCCGAATTGACTATATTAGCTCATAGACCACGAGGGCGAGTTGTCTAATTGTTTTAGTATAAACAAACTAGCATACTTAATATTATACCAATATTTCTTGTTTAATTTGCACAAGTAAGAAGAATACGAATTTTATGCGTCATAAGTACACATTTGGCTGAACTAAATCGAGCTGTTTAGTTAAAACCGTAAACCAGAAAAGTTGGTTCTTTTGTTGAAAAACTTTCATAAATCAAATAACAAATGAACAAAACACGAGTCAAGAGTGTTGTAGCCTTCGTTTATTACCTTTATCACTATCAGTACTCCATTTGACTTTGTCTTCGCTCAGTTTTAAAAGTTGAAAAATCGGCACGAAAAGTCTTCAACTTTAACGATCGTTTCTCGCTCAGTTTCTGCAGTGTCAGACAAAGAAAACTTGCTTGAATTGTCAATGAGATGTCTATATTTATGTGCTTTTTCCATTTCTTGTTCTTGATATTTGTTTCTCGGTCTATTTTAGCTATTTTTAGCGAAAAAACAACCATCGGGTTTGTCCGCCATCTTGCTTCATCTTTCACGGCCAATGGTTACCATGGTGATTCGCTACTAGGGGACTATCACTATTAGACCCCTAGTAGCGTAGCCAATCAGATTGCAGGATATGTGATAGACCACTAGTTTGTTTATACTAATATTGAATATCCCACGCTTCACTTTAGGCGAAAGTGTGTACAAAGAAAATGGGAAAATGACAAGTGGGATTCTCCCCTTCTTCCACGAGAAAATATTGTATAATCAATGTTTCATTTAATATATTAAAACATATAAAAATATAAATAGTATTTATACATATAAATGAATAAAGAAGAAATAACCCCACCTGAGGCTCAGATTTTTCTGTAGTGCTTGAAGTGTGTTGTAACGCGGGGTTGTTTCTTCTTTATCTAAAAATATATATGTAACATTTCCTGATGACGAATAATCACGTGATCGAAACCATTGTTCTTGTCGTTTTAAAAGTGTTATATTCTGTATTATATATTTCCACGCTGACATGATGCCACACAACTGAAATAAATCAATATTTTTTTCAGGAGGTTGGACGATAGTCAAACGAACAATCCTGCAAAGCCAGACGTTACCTGACATAGAGTTCTATAAAACTTATGACGTCATTTCCGCCTTCGATAAGCATGACCAGAACGTCGTGCCTGTAGGACTCGCCATGTTGGATATCCACAGAAAGATAACATTCAAACAGATTCATTTCTATTGTCATAAGAAATCAGTGGGTACAGTGGTGAGCATCGTGACCAAGAAAAACACCGCTGGCCAGCAAGTAGTGCGTTTTTTTACTGACGATGCATTTGCCCTGGCTACTTTCCCTGACGCTTGTGGCTCGTTTGACAGACTTTCCGAGGACACATCAATTCTGACTCAGAATTGTGCAGATTGGGGCCAAGATAGCGCGGGAAAAGCGCAAGCCAACAAATGGGGTCGCAATTCGTATAATAAATATGGTCGTTTGGTTTCGTATCCATTCTTTATGGAATCCTCACCTACTAGTTCGCGTGGCTTTGGTTGTCATGGAGATAGCCCCAAGCGTTGTTATTGTGATGATAACTTTGATAGCCCCCAGCCATACAACGCGCAGGACACATGGCGTATATCCGTTCGCTAGTATTAATAATTTTGATTTTTCTTTTTCAGAAATTCAAAACGTGTTATTTTTTGTATTTATTTAACCACAGTCCTGTGTAAAACCGAATATTTATACTTAAAAGTACTATTGGTAGGGAGAATGGTAAGCTTATATAAAGGTAAAATTTGGATTTCTGGATATTTCAAAAAATTACTGCAAAACAATAATTTCAAATAGGTAATGATTTTAACTGTTTGTTTTGACAAAGGTATGTTGATGGTTGTCCATTTATACACATGACTTGGAAAAATGAAATAAAGATAATTACAGGCCTGGTCACTTTTCTTCCTTTTCTATCAACATAAGTTAAGTAATTTACCTTGTTTGTCACATTCAATAAGCAGAGATCTCAGTCGGTGATTGCAGTACTTGCACTTGCTCTCTTCAGGTTCTTTTTCAAAGCCACAGTAGCAAAATTCTGGTTGTGAAGTGCGCTTCGGGATATATGTTAGGCCAGATGAGTTTACTTTAGGTGTTTGGTTGTGGCCACGTTCCCGTAACCACAATAGGGAAATAAACTCATGCATAAATATCTGCTGCCATCTAGAGTAAAAGTGTGTATTTGCAGTGTACCTAGAAATTGAAACATGCTTCGCCTCCCTCCCTTCCATCGAATTCAAGCCCAACCCCAACCCATACTTACCTTTCATATCTTTCGTATGGTAAGGCACAATAAATCCCAGTGTCCATACCGAAGGATGATGAAACTTGAAAACAAGTTGGTGTATTCTGTAAAAGGTTCTGCATAACTGTTCCAGTTTACTTACCTGTTCATTGTCAATTTCAAGACGGCTAAATAGAGAGATGCAATCTCTCAAGACTAAACACAAAAAAGCTAGAGCATGAAGATGGGACTTTGCATTAGGATCTCTTTCTAGGTCTCTATATGCACTGTTATCAATGGAGGAAATCAGAAACATAAAATTTTGCACAAACATACGAGAATCCTTACCGGTAAATCGATATTCGAATTTCCTCTCTTTGCCTCTAGTGTCGTTAAACCATTTAATTATTTTCTTGGCGAGTCTTGATAGATTACACCTGACACGCATGGTTTTCACGTACTGTGCAAAAGGCGATGTATGTGGAACCTGGGAAAAACAAGTCATGTTGTGAATAACAGACAATTTTAAAACAGTTTCTAAAAGGTGCTGATGGAGAAGTGCGCAAAGGTTATTCTTTAAATGTAGTGGGTCTACATGAATCCTGTCAATAACAGGACCCAGTAGGGGAGTAAATTCTTGTCTGCTACACTGCTTTCCAATGAGAGATGTGATTTTGCTTCTCTTCGTTGAGTCCGCAAGCTTTTGTTGAGAGAGTTTGTTCTTTAGTTTGTCTACTTCTTTTGCAACTTTCAACCTGTCCTCATACTTCCAAGTGGTCCAGGTATTTGTCTTCTCTTTTCCAAATGTACCATCTATAATGACACCAGTTTGCTTAGTAACATTACCAAAAGAGGAAAAATATGTCGCACTGTTACTGAGTTCTCCACTAATGAATGAAATCATTTTCATGTCATTTGGGAGCTCAGCAATGCAGAATTTGACATTCACAAATTGACCACTGTGAGATAAGACATAAGTCTTATTTTCAACAGTGTCAATTTCTTTAACAAGGCGTTTCAGATATCTCTTCACTGGAAGGCAGTTTTCACTGCAGTTTGATCCAAACAGCAAATAGTTCTCATTACTGCTTAAAATACCCCTGGTGATATTTAAGATTCCAATGAGCCAGGCACAGGCTGTGTCGTCCTTCCCGCATGGCGCACCATCACCACCTAGTGAAACAAAAAAAGTGTACGGCTCATTGTTAAACCAGGTTAATGTATAGTTGTTAGTGTTAGATAGATAATACTGTGCCAATGTAAGTAATGTCTCCTCCAAATCCCTGTAACAACCATGTACCTTGTCATGCGAATCCAACCCTTCACACAGGGTATCATATACACTGTAGATATTACCTATTGGGATCTGCTTCACATATGACATAAGCTTATCATAAGGAAGCAGCCTGGGAAATGGACAACCAGAAACAGAAAGAGGAACATTCTGCCTACCGCTAGAATTACTTTTAAAAGATAATTCCCTTTTAAAAGATAATATATAACTTACGATATTTCCTCTTCCCCATGACCCCCCCCCCCCCCCCCCCCCCCCCCCCCCCCCCCCACTATAATATACTGCAACACTTCTAATTTTATTTTCCTCTGATCTTTCATAATTCTTTATCTTCTTCTTGGTATTTTTATTGACTTCCTTCATCAATTTCTTTGTGTTGACTATCTTCTCTGCGACAAGTTTTGTCCTGCACTTCCTAACAACAGTGTCTACCAATCCCACTTCAGCTGGTTCTTTCTGCTCTGGGCTGCCACCATGAACTTCTAAAGCTACCTGAAATGTCTCCCTTCTCCTTTTCCTGGCTACTCTCTCACTTAGCTGTGGTGTGGTTGGTGTTCTCTTCCTTAAACTGATTGACTTCTCTGATCTCTGTCTGCCTAATTGTTTACCAATACCCTCTAGTTCTTCAACTTCCAAAACTACTTTTCCAATCTAAACAAATATGATCCAAGTCAATATTAATTGATGAGTGTTGGAAATATAATTGCATCAAAAAACTTATAATTTAACAAGCAATATAAATGGTTTGAAATTATAATACTTGCGCTGTGCTGTTTGTAGCGCTGTTAATTCTTGCTGGTAGTGATATCGATTACCACATGGTTTGTGTATACTGCTTTCGAATTTTAAATTTGTAAATGTAACCGATATTAAAATCCCAGACAATATTAGGAATCAATTGACATACATGTAACCTAAGTGAATTTTGGATCAAATTTATGTCCCGTAAGAATTTGGAAAGCTCACAGCTTTCTTCAAAATATTATCTACAGAAGAAATGAGTACTGGCGGGGGAGTTCACCATTCATTTCTACCCCAGTGACAGGACCCAGGGGGGGGGGGGGGGGGGGTGAAACCGGTGGTTTCACTTGACTCCTGAAACAGAATAACTATACTAGAAGTTTGAATGATAATAATAAGTATAATAATTATATATGATGTCAATATATACAGAATGATATAAAAATATTAATTATATGACAATAAATAATTGAATAATTTGAATAAAATAATGTTCAGTTTCGTAGGTTTAAGTTAATTGAGTTAAGCTTAAATTAAGCTAATGATATAAGCTTAACTTAATGGCTGAAAGTGCATTATATTATTTTAATACTAATTTAAGACTTCACTCACTTCACTAAACTCGCACAATTACTACGTTGTAGAGTTCCCAACCACATAAACAAAAACATATTTCGTAAAATTTACCTTCTCATCGAGTCTCTGGCACCTATGCATCTTCGCATCAAGTTCTTTCCTCTTCGTTTCCAATACCCTTTCCATATCCGCGTTAGCTCTCTCGATTCCCCTGCAGTTCTTAATCGCATTCTGTTTGATCTCCTTCCTCCTCTTCATATAACCACCAAGGTGAACCTTGGCATCTTTGCGCACGTAAAAGGTCCGTAAACAAACACGAATTGTGAATAATCAGAGCCGATTATCCAAAAACAAAAACCAACACATTCTCGTTCGACTCTCAAAGAGAGTAAATGGTAAGTGTTCAAGAATATAAGATAAACTTCCTTGGATTTAAATCAAGCCTCAAAATTCGTGTTAAACCGAAAATTAACGGTTTTGAAAAACTACCTTCGCACGAATGGCGGGAAATCAAATTTTCCGCCATCTTTGTTGTTGTGTTTGGCATCAAATTGTAGGTCTTCCTGTGGTATATCATTCGGCATACCGAAAATTTACCGAAACAAAACCGATCGCAGTTTATTGTTATCGAAGTCCGGCCGATTTCGGGGCTCGTAAGTACGTTCCCAGTCCCCTCAAAAATGCGCACATTCAATATGGCGGCCAACGACGGTCAATCGTTCCGATTTTGGGGTCGCGCGCGCCCGCCGTGGTCCTTCGCATATATTGTCTTTCAGTTTGGCGTTGATATTTGAACATGGATTAATTTGGCGATACGTACGACTGATACAATCTTGTCTTGACTCGATAATTTTCGTATATTCTAAGGTGTTTCACTACTAGCTATCGACAAGATTTACAAACATTACTTTGTCCTAATACCGGTCTGTCTTTATTTCTAACAATTTCTTGCACAAATAGTCAATTCAAAGTCAAGCATTCTAACATTTACATAAATTACTAGATGACGTCACTGGACACGATTATCGACTTCGGGGTTCAGACGTCTCACTCGGGGAAATTTTTGACCCAGAGGAGACGGCTGATATTCAGGCTAAATAATAATAACAATAATAATAATAATAATAATAATAATAATAATAATAATAATAATAATAATAACAATAATAATAATAATAATAACAATAATAATAATAATAATAATAATAACACTTTATTGGGTGAACTAGAATTACGAGGAGGGTAAACTAGAATAACTAGGGTAAACTAGAAGTACGGGTAAACTAGCGTAAACTAGAATCACGAGGACGGGAGGGGGAAGGAAAGGGAGGGGGACTGGGGAGGAGGGAAGTTTTGATAAGCGACTGGCTAAACCTCCTCCCCAGTCCCCCTCCCTTTCCCTCCCCCTCCTTTCCCCCTTCCCCTCCCTGTCCTCTCACCCTCCCCTTGGAGAGCCTGTTAAAAGGCTAGTTGGGTAGCGAATGTTGGGACCAGGGGAGAGGGGAGACAGGGATACTCCCATTATATTTGGGCTATAACGGTGACGTGCCGCTGGATAGGGTATGGTCCATGCTCGAGGATCCAGCGGTTTTTGTTATGTGAATCTGTCCTAAATAGGATATGGTAATGCATGGTTATCGTTGTTAAATATGGCTGTATGCGGTATTTAGCCATCCGAGATGCGAGACGCGATTTCAGGCCATTGCCAATAAAACGCATGACAATTGTTTAAAAGAAGACAGTGCGTATTTTTTCCTAAACAGGGTCCTAAATTAGAGGGAGTTTTCCCCAACAGGGTAGTTTTTTTTTGTTCAAACCCTCAGCGGCACCCCTATACCCAAACATGGATCAAGTACCCCCCTCGGTTCGGGTTAGAACACTTACATTTGAAGAACAATTAAAACAAAATGAATGACATTCTTAATAATCAGTCATAATCGGATAACCTTGCTGCATCTGACTAACCAAATGAAACACGTGTCATGCTCAGGTTAATTTACTTCAAAAATCACGTCAAGGAAATTTTAAGAAACTATAAATCAGCGATCAATGTCATGTTACGGAGATATTTGCCATAAAATGAAATGTAATACAGTGGAACCTCTACTTTGGGACATATCTATTCAGAGGACACCTCCATTAAGGGGACACTTTACCTGGGGCCCGTTTCTCGAAAGCCCCGTAAACTTTTCGGGCCCGAAAAGACATCCCAGAAATCTGAGAGACTTACTCTACAAAGCTGTTCTTTTTACATGTTTTTAATATCACGGCGGGCGCAAATGACCCTAAAATCGGAACGGTGAAACGTCGTATTTTTCTCAAAACATTCATATTTTCAAAATTATTCCATGAAATGAAATAAAAATTTCAGAGTTTCTTTATTAATGGTAGTGTGGTATTTCAAACTACTCGATGGCATAATCTGACGCAATGATGACGTCATAATAAAAAGTTACAATTGCTGTGAACATTTAGTTTAAACACAATGATAAAATAAAGTGTATATTTTGAAAGAGAATAATATATTGTGCTCTTCAGTGAAATTTGCATAATGTTCCGATTATTAGAACCCGAGTTATAAAGGATTTAGTTTTTTGATGACGTCATTATTTATGACGTCATCAGCTAAAGAAAAAAGCAGTTTGAAGGGACAGAAATCAGTAAAAATGACTTTATCGATATTTATTATTGTTATAGAGGTATCTTAGTCTACACAATGCAGGATTTTGATGTTTATTAACTCTATTAGAGATATTTTAAAATATGTTTCACGTCATAATGACGTGTTCGCTTTTTATTAGTTTTTAAAATATTATTTGAACTACTTACGCTCAAAAAATCAAAATTCTAAAATCAACAAGTTTTCCGCATGTCATAGTTCTTCCAATACTCTAAGTATGGCGCTAAAATGTTTTCAAACAAAAAAGTTTTACCAAGAGGTTTATTTTACCGATGGTTTTGTATGAATTATTTCCCGCCAATTTTTCCCGGGAAAAAATATCGAGTTAAAAATATTCATAACTCTGGTTGTCTTCGTCCAATTTCAAAACGGTTTTCGATTTTAGGTTAGTTATCACGAGAAGAACAAAGTAATGTCAATTTTGCGATTTTCCAAAAATTTCAAATGACCGATTTTAGGGCCATTTACGCCCGCCGTGTATGAACAAACTTTCCCTTCATGCGAAGTTTCATATCTGTAAACTACTTTGTTTTGAAGATATAGATTTTTAAAGAAACCCTTTTCGGGCCCGATAAGCTTTCGGGGCTTTCGAGAAACGGGCCCGAAAAGGTCCCGGCAAAACACTCATATAATCTTTGTATTTACCACCTATATTAAAGCACACCTCTATTAAGGTGACGGGGACACTTTTTGAGCGTCCCGAGGCTATCAGTAACCTCCATTAAGGGGACAACTACTACTACTAATATACAGTACATGAAAAAAATTAACGATTCCGATTTCTGATTCTGATTGGCTAAGAAGGTAATTTACACGCAGCAGTGCACTTGAATTGCAAAAGTAACTTTCTGTAAAAAAAATCATGAATATTATTACAGTAATTGGGTCATATAGAGTCGTTTTCGTATGAGTGGGAAACCTACGGTACGGAGTTACGGTCACGGTAAGGAATCGAAGACATTGTATTCAACCAATCACAGCGCGCGAAATCATTTCTCAACCAATCAGAATGCTTGGATACCGCACAACGATGGCGTGATACGGTCACTGCATGGCACGAACCGTACCGTAACTACATCCCACTCTACAAGCGACAAGTCAAATCACAATTTAAACAATTTTGTTCTCTGTGGATTCTACTGTGCAAGGTTTTTTGTGGCTACTATCTCCATATATGGAGATGTAGCCATTATGCTATCGAATTGTAAGTCTGACCGCAAGTAGTCCTAATCTTCGGATAGTGTTCGTAATCGGACAGTGATCGGAATTATTCAATCGACACCGAAGGCCTCATGTCCGCTCGATGTTTCTTCGATGGACTTTTGTATTATCGAGTATTTTCGTGATTATCGAGTTTATTGGCGATAATTTTTGAGACTATCGAGTTTATCGGCGACAACATCGGCGCTCGACGAATTGTCGTAAACTCCCGTCTGGTTGTCGACTTATAATCGATTGAAACCGGTCAGTATGCCTACGTTTCTTCCAAGTTTTCACTCTATTCTTTACTATGATTGTGTGCTATTTTGCACCATTAACCAAGCACAGCTTTCCAGCACTGGGTCAAGTGTTTGTTCGTAAATAATTGTTCAGGTTTTTTGACGATTTCGGTGGAGATTTTCCAGCAGAAAGACGAGCACTTCAAAGTGTCTGTTTCAGTGTTTGGCGGCCATGGTCGAGTGATTACTGCAGCCCAACCCGGGGGAGGGGGGGGGGGGGGGGGGGGGTTAAAAAATGGTTAGGTATGTGCGGCGAGATGTTCAGACCTGGACCCTGATTTTGGAATTTGTCACTCGAAAACCTGGATTTACGAATTTCCCAAATAAAAAAACCTGGATTTACGAATTTTTATTGACGATCTACCATCGAGTGGCTAAGCGTCTGCCGATACATAAAGCACTACTGACTTTCCTTCGTGATTCGGAAAACAAATAAACCCAGCAATGGTTTTATATTCAATCAATAACTCCTGCTCGCTTATAAACTATATACATAGAAAACTCGAATTTAAAAGCTTTTTTCTTCCCATACAATGAAATCTTACAAGAACTGCATGTATTGAACAATGTTGTATTGTACCTAGGATGACGGCACGTGCACATTAGATTACGTAGCTAAATTAGTATGCTAAGATATAATAAGCTTGTACCTTGCCGTACACATTTAAGAATAATAAGACTTAAAATTACTACCAAAGTTATCGAGTAGATTACTTGGATACTTAAGTAATTAAATATATAGGCTTACAAGGCAGCGACCATGTAAAAGTCTTCCAACGAGGTCGTTGCTTGTTGTAGTTTTACGAGTTTGAATCATGCGATGACGCAGTGAAATAATATTCATCCATAGAAAGGAGTTAGCAGTATTCGTAAACGACTTCGTTATTACGAAACTAACCCAAGTGTTTACGATTAACTATTAAATCCTTTAATCCCTAGTTAACAAAAGAAGGTCAACTAACAAAATATATATATTTTCTTACGTTATCAAAACTTGTACACTGCACAAAAGTAGTGTGCCAGTACATATGTACCGCTTACTGGCCGTATTGTACATTAAAGGTCAAGCCGCTTGGTATTAAACGTAAAGTTAATTAAATGGTTTAAACTAATTTTAATTAGATGGTAAATCATTTTAATTAGCTTAAACCTTAAAAGGCCGTAAGTAAACGAGTTACCGAACCTTGGTAGAAATTAGAAAACTATTGTTTCTTGAGCGGTGGACCTCAGTTTTCTGATTTGTACCTTGGTAAAGTGCTCAAGTGTAAACACGGAATAAGTCATAAACTAAGTAAAGACTAACTGAACTGCACTTTTGCTCCATAACAATATCATCCAAATTACATGACTACGGTGGCCCATAGGGGACACGCTGCAAATAAGACAAGTTGCTGCAAATAAGACAAGTTGCTGCAAATAAGACGAGTTGCTGCAAATAAAAAACGAGTTGCTGCAAATAAAACAAGTTGCTGCAAATAAAACAAGTTGCTGCAAATAAAACGAGTTGCTGCAAATAAAACGAGTTGCTGCAAATAAGACGAGTTGCTGCAAATAAAACGAGTTGCTGCAAATAAAACGAATCGCTGCAAATAAAACGAGTTGCTGCAAATAAGGACATAAAACACTGCGCGCGCAGGGTGCGAGCGAAGGCTGGGTTCGACGACTCGTGCTTGGTAGCCTAGCCATCCACTTTTCCTCTCTTCGAATTATGTTTTGTACTGGTGTGGAGGAAATATTACTCTCTTAGATGCAAACTTTTGTCCTTCCTGTGGGACACAAGTCAACAAAGATTCGAATAAAAGTCTTTTGGGAGCACAGAAACACCCAAGTTACGTTGAATTTAAGAAACGAAAAGAAGTTGACAGAACGTCAAAGTTCAAGAACAAGAAATCAATACTTGATTAGTTGATATCATCGTGCAAGACGTTACCATACAAGTTGGAATGATGGCCTCGAGAGATGGCGATTTAAAGATTCAACGAAGTAGCAGTCTTCCTATTAAAGTGTCGCCATGTGTCAGCTATGAGACAATACATTTCTTGAAATCTGAGACAAACTTAACAATATAATTTTCAGGGATTTGGTACTTTGTAAATATAGTGAAGGATGTAACTTACATTTTGTTGTACATTGTGCATGTACATATAACTTTGTTAAAGATCTAGAGTTATTTAATATTATAAGTTAAGCCTGGTTCATACTAGGTGACATAAATGCAAAATACACCTTTGCATTAGGTTTTATGTTATCATTGTGGACATCACAGCGTAATGGCATAACAGGATTAGTGACATAATATATTTTAAAGCATAACAACATAAAACATCTACATAAGTTTATATAATTATTGCTATTGTGAACCAGCTTTATTGTCCAGTTCCAGTTATTGTAAAAATGTTTTATAAAGAACACATTCTTTGTTCCTGTTTGCATGGCAAAATCAACACAATAGTACATTATCCCTCCCGCTGACTCATTAGCATTAAGGTATGGGATGAGACTCCCTGTCGAGCAATACGACAAAGAGCACATAAGTGCTAATTTTGTCAACAAGAGGGTGGGTTGGGTGGGTCGACTTCCACTCGCCATCTCAATCTTGGTGAACTGACACATTTGCATAATTAATTCTACCTTATATACTGCTTATTACGTCATCGCACGGGATAATGAATATTCATGAAGTATGAATAGGTTTTTATTGATTACCAATTTACATAATTTACAATAGAAATCCAATATTATTATTTATGAATTGGAATTTTTGAGGCATACCAAATTATTAGCACTATTACTAAATAGTGACATTTCTAGAGTGCAGACAACAAAGGCATGAAAAAGTAGTAAACAATCAGTGCTAAATGGCACTAAACAATAGAAGACAAATAATAACTTTACACCATTTATAGTGCTATTTAGTTAGTCAAATCTGTCAGTTTTTTTTTGTCTGCACTCTATTGTTTTCTATTGTTTAATTGCTGCTATATATTTAGTACTAATTAGTGGAAATAATTACACAAATTGCTCTGGGCAAAGACAAGTATTTCATTTTGCTTGTCTTACATATGATGTAAATTTGTATCAAAATTCAATATTAAAATGTTCAAATTTGTAATAGGTTAAATCTTTGAAAAAGGTCAAATGCATCTCCTTCATCAACTGCCATGTTCCACCTACTACATGTACTTTCTAATATGTGTTCAAAATATTCATGATGCATATCATCCTCTACATCAATCTGACAATCTCCTTCAACTTCCTTTATTTTATCTTGATACTGGGATAGTACAATCCATAGAACCTAATTGTTCTGGTAAAAAATATAAAATATTTGGAACTCCACTGCACTCACTGTACCATGCCTTGACTGCCATATGTAGTGACTGTTCCAGTGATCTCTGACCTTGTCGAGTTCATTTTGAATAATCTTTGAAAAGTGAAATGTGAAATTCATTTCCAAGCTCTAGCACACCTGACAACCATATCCTTAAAAAAGTCAATCCACCAGTTAGATCAACTTCTTCTGAAAGTTGCACAACATTTTCTGTCCTATAATCAGATCGGACTATTCTTGGGCATCCGCCACAATTTTGAACATTATCCAAATACAGTGTAGCTGTTATCTTGGGATTGTTGTTGGATTTTACAAGCTCCAACCAAAGTATTCTTCTGCTATATCCACAAATGCATCCGTGAATAGGGAAGCCATAAGGTTTTAGCTTATTGTAACCTAAAGAAGAAAAAACAGTTTATATCATCATCATAAATGAGTTCTTAAAAAAACTAAATAAGTTTTACTATAAAAAATACTAAAAATTATAATATATAAATATTGTCAAATTTGATACATAAAAATCATGGTTACAATTCCAATCTTAATACGTATACATCTATTTCAAATAACGTTGTCGCGTTCAAAGCAACAAGCGTCAAGCCAAGACCAAAGTGAATGCTGGTTATGCCACTGACAATTATTTAAATCACAAAAATTTATTGTTTCTATGAGGACTAATTACAAAATGTGAACATTTTCACATGTTTGTTTGCATATCACACTTCGTTCCATAGAAAATACGTCTGATTTCAATAATTTGCCAGCACAAAACCAGCATTCACTTCGGTCTTGGCTTGACGCTTGACTTGTTGCTTTGAATGCGACAACGTTAGTTGAAATAGGTGTATACATAACAGTATGTTTCCATATGGCCTCTCTGTCCTGAACAGGGTATATAATTTTATGTGAGTCTGTCCTAAACAGGGTATGATGCACGATTGTCGTCATTAAGTATGGTTTTATCCAGTATTTAGCCATCCGAGATCCAAGACGTTTGCCAACGTGTTAAAATTATGTAAAATATAGTGTGTATTTGTACTTTGTCCTAAACAGGGTCCTAAAATATGTTGTCCTAGACCCCTATACCCAAACATGGGTCAAGTACCCCCCCTTCTGTCAGGTCTGACAAACTTGAAGGGGGACTATATATGTAGGATGTAACTTGTTCAAAATTT
The DNA here is from genome assembly GCA_033675265.1 of Actinostola sp. cb2023. Lineage (NCBI taxonomy): Eukaryota > Metazoa > Cnidaria > Anthozoa > Actiniaria > Actinostolidae > Actinostola > Actinostola sp. cb2023. The sequence continues at coordinate 47,684 of JAUJYZ010001091.1, read as the reverse complement.
GATTGAGCTGAAACTTCACTGAAATCATCTTGAAGGGTCTTATTCACTAGTTAACATATTTTCTCAATATTCCAGAGGGAAGTACTAATAATACTACATGTATATATTTGTATGAATCTTTAAAGGTAACAGTGGCGTCAACTCAACCCAAACTCAGGGGGTTTCACTTGACTGGTGCATTACTACATGGCAATTTATTGATTATCCACAAGGTGTATAACTTTACATTAATGTATTAAGCTTATATTTTTTTATTATTTTTACTGTAATCAATCATGAAAGATACTGTCTGCGCAACTACTGGCTACTACAACTCACCATCAATATGCCAGCAAAAATTAAGTCCACTTGAAACACAGTTCCTTCGTCTAAGCCATCTCTTTGCCTTCTCTTCTACTCCATTTGGATCGATTTCTTTCATTTAATAGCGTTTGAACCACGCTACGAGGAATATGCATATATGATGTTCTAACTGACGGGAGAGAGCGTTGCGATCCAGTTACACCATGATGTTTGTTCAGTAAACTAACAATATCTTTGTAGCGATATCCGCGGTGAAAGTACATCTTAATAAACACAGTAATATCTTTGTCATCTTTGTTGACTTGTGTCCCACAGGAAGGACAAAAGTTTGCATCTAAGAGAGTAATATTTCCTCCACATCCAGTACAAAACATAGAGGAAAAGTGGATGGCTAGGCTACCAAGCATTCGTCGAACCCAGTCTTCGCTCGCACCCTGCGCGCGCAGTGTTTTATGTCCTTATTTGCAGCAACTCGTTTTATTTGCAGCGACTCGTTTTATTTGCAGCAACTCGTCTTATTTGCAGCAACTCGTCTTATTTGCAGCAACTCGTCTTATTTGCAGCAACTCGTTTTATTTGCAGCAACTCGTTTTTTATTTGCAGCAACTCGTCTTATTTGCAGCAACTCGGTTTTTTATTTGCAGCAACTCGTCTTATTTGCAGCAACCTGTCTTATTTGCAGCGTGTCCCCTATGGGCCACCGTACATGACTCCTGTGAATGCTAATTAATAACATCGTAGCTGAACAATATTTTAAAATGGTGCACTTTTTTACCGCTTAATAAATAGTTATCATTACAATTTTGAAATCAAGTTGCGACTTCCGTCGTACAACAACAACAATAATAATAATAATAATAATAAAGAAAAATGTTCAATTGCAAAGGCGCTGAAAACACACATACACTACAACCAAAACAAGCACAGCAAGGACCACGACGAGCAGTAGGTTACATATCCACTGTCCAACTAAACCTGTGACTATCAAGAAATCCAACATGTTCTGGGAGTGCGTAGAGCTGAATGTTCCACGGACAAAGTTGCGGTTGTTCTCGAGGTATTCAGACACCGGCATAAACCAATGCCATCCAGACATCGCTATGGTCACAAACGCGTATGGTATACATGCAACCAAGTACGATAAGGGTAAAGCGAAAATACACACTTTTTCGGCGAGGTCGGCGGTGATCTGCAACATTATGTTCACAATGTACCAAATTTGAAAGACGAGATCAAACGTTGCTTCGTCCCAGTTGATTGTGCCTTTGGCCTTCATCAGGTAGATTCCGCACATCATGATTGGCATTTCGCAAAAAACAGACAACAACAACGTGACTGCTGGATAAGTTTTCTTGCCGCCTGTACACACCGCAAATGTCCAGTACGACATATCCATAATCATTTCGAGCGTGAAAAACGTGATATACGCATACGCTGCGACTCTGTAATCATCTGGATTTTCAAAATCTTCTTTTAAGTAATGTTTTCGCAAGTTCGGAGCGATGTCAGTCCCAAGAAGTATGCCTCCAAGCACAATCTCGATGATTTGGGAGATAATTTTCAACGACCATGCAATGGAAGTGATGTTGTCAAAGCTAACTATTGCATTCCCGATCACACCCAATACATTACTAAATGCTTGTGTTACTTCTGGCATTTTGTATATCAGCTGGAACTTCTGCGACCAAGCAGTTTTCTTGTTTTATCTGTAATACTTTCACTTTGGCTGTGCATCGTAAAAGATAGCTCACTGTAATCCAGTCTTGTAACACTCTCATTATCCATTCAAATTTCTCGAAATTGACGTAGGTATGCAAGTATTGTTTCCCACGTGAATAGTGAATGTTTTCATTTTTAATATACGTCACATCCACCCCACGTGAACATCTATTGTTTATCACATACATCCACGTGAAAGGTGACATCTCTTATTCACATGTACACGTCATGACGTGGGTCGCTGTAAAACGAGGATGGACCCTGCGAATGGACCCTGCGGATGGATTTTTTTTTTCGAAAAAAGATTATAAATTAATTTAGAAGTGCATTTTACATTTTACAATTTACAATTTACAATTTCACGCGGCATCACAAAAATAAATTTGACGAATTTTACTAGAGTTTAGTATGATACTGATCGAGGTGATCAGACATGCACGATCACTTGGGCTATCTGTGAAGTGAGTCGACATGATGCTGCTCGCGGGGGAGGGGATACCCCATGCATAATTTTTAGGTGAGGGTGTACTAGGACCGCGGGCTAAAAATCCCTATATACCCTGTCTCAGATCTATAAAAAAAAACAATTCCATCTCAAATACTGAAACTTAGTGCCCCATTTTAGACCAAAGAGGGACGACCAAAGACCCATCTCCGATCTAATAGAGCTGAGATGATACCCATCTCAGACCTAGAAGACCAAAACTCGACCCTGTCCAGCGGCACATACCCGTACAGCGTTTATATGGGAGTACCCTATCCATATGTATGATTCAATAGTCCCTTTTCGCGTTCACAGATCCCGCTGTACTTATTGACATCAGATGCACTTGTACAGGCTTAGCCTCGAGTCAGTGTAACTTATTCACAAATATCAACAAGAACACGAAAAAATGTTGACATGAAACAATAGAAACATTTTTGAATTGCACGGACTGTTTTCTGAATCGAGGCTAAGCCTGTACAAATGCGTCTTTTGTCAAGGACAGCGGTCATCTCTAAACAACGCGAAACTGGAGTATTTCGGACACAGAGGGAGTAATATATAATTTTAATACTCAAGATTATTCGTACGTAGTCCAGCACGTAAACACCGACCATCTCCTGTCACAACAATCGCATGAGAACTTCTTATCGAACCATTGCCAGAAATCAGAGACATTTTGCGTCTACGATTATTTGTGTCAGCGGAGTTACCCAGAATCAAAAGATTATGCTCAAATTCATGTAAACTATGTGAAATCTGAATCACAAACTAATAGTGTGAAGCGATCTTGATCATACATCCTCTACATTTTAAAATAATTGCAAATTTAGCAAAAAGATACGAAAATGGTATTTACCACAGGAAGCCCAAAGTTGAACCCCCACCCCTCCATCGTCTCTCCTATTTCTCGCTTTTTGAGCCTAACTCAGCTAACTATCTCTGGGTTTCCTCTGTAATCTAACAGGCCAGGCTACTTATGTAAACATGGCGATCCAAATAATCTTGACAGAAGCGTTTACCGAGTGAAAAACAACGGTGAAAACAGTATATTTACTCAGTATGCTTCTGTATCGGCGAAAGTGGAATTTAGCTTATCTTTGGCTGGACTTTGTCATATTAGAAGTGGAATTTATGGCCAAACAAATGTGATATTCTGTGAGTTTAGATGACGTCCTTTCGAACTGGCTATCGGGAAAGTATGTACCACGCTCGACGAAGCTGCTACCGGACTCCAACTTTTAGGAATTTACTCAATTTGGCGGCCTTTTACAGTAAATGATAGAGGTGAGATGTTGTTGAGAGAGCGATTTTTGAAATCGATTTTGTCATACTTTATTTTCGCTTGATTGTAAGAAGTGTACTCGATTCGAGCACCCAAAACATTAAACTTGTGAATTAGCTATCGGGAGTTTGCATCCGAAGTTTAGTTCTTCAGATATTTCTGATTTTCTATGTTTTGCCATACATTTCTACCATTTCTCTTTGATATGTAAATGTACGAAAAGCTTATGAATAATGAGCTGGGCGACCAGGCATGTCTCTGATTTCTGGGTATTCGCTTTTATCACACCGCGGCCATCTTGGATTTGACGTCATCATTTTTAGCATGAAATCGAGGTCGTGCGTGGTAAGACTAAAGTTGTAATTATGCCAAACAAGGATCATTGTTGTGCTCCTTTGTGCCAAAATAATCGTTCCAAAAACAAAGCCGGCGTTACATTCCATGTGTTTCCAAAGGAGAAAGCATTAAGGAAACAATGGATCTTCAAAATCAGACGTGATATCGGTAGAACATTCAAGGTAAACGATGTTTCAATTTATGTTTTCGCTGACAACACGATTCACTGATCTTCGTGAATTTATCCAGATAACAGCAAGTACAAGAATATGCTCAGACCATTTCCTTCCATCAGACATAAAAAAATCTTTGGCTGGAAAACGCTTCCTCACAAAAGGCGCTATTCCTTCAGTATTTGCGTGGACTACGCCATCTCCAAAAAGAAAATCGCCGAAGAAGCGTGTGTGTGTAGTGATATCTGATGAACCGGACCCGGGACCGGAATTAGACCTTACAACTGTCACAGGTATGAGATTTGCAACGTATTTGAGTTTGAAAATACCTGATTTAGCATCAAATTACTGATACAGTACTATCTTTAAAGTTCCAGCTGAAAATCTTCCCTCAAGTGACAGCATTCAACTAGAGATTAGCGAAACGGAACAGCTAGGTGTTCTTGATGAATGTTGTGAAGTAATTTATACCCCTACTCTGAATGGCCATGATTATACTTCTTCTGGCGAGGAGAAAACTCACAACACAAGAAATGCTTGAAGCAGCAAAAGAAAGGATCCAAGAGCTAGAAAGAAAGATTGACAACCAATCTTTATATATGAAGATGCAATCCAAACCTGATAAAGATATCAGGTTTTACACAGGGTTCCCATCATTTGACATACTTGTGGCAACATTTAGAGCTCTGCATCCAACAGCAGAAAAAATGTATACGTGGTCACAAAGACAGCGTCATTCACACAAGGGTCAGGAAGCAAAACTATTTACAAATACATTGAGAAAATGCAAACTTAGTGTGTTTGATCAATTTTGTTTATTTCTGTTCAAGTTACGTTTGGGTACCTATAACCAGGAATTAGCAGATGACTTTGAAGTGTCAGTGTCAACAGTGAGCAGAATTTTTATTTCATGGACAAATTTTATGTATTTTGTACTTGGTGCAATGCCTATTTGGCCATCTCGTGCTACAATTGATAAAAAACATGCCAATTTGCTTCAAAGATGCTTATCCCAGATGCAGGGGAATAATCGATGCCTCAGAAATCAAGGTCCAGGCACCATCGAGCATGGTACTAAACAGTGAAATGTATTCTTCATATAAGAGCCATACCACTTACAAGAGCAACATTGTTATTGCACCTTCAGGAGAGATCATTCATATTAGTTCTCTTTATGAGGGGTCAATATCTGACAAAGAATTGGTGAAACAATCTGGACTCCTATCTTTACTTGAACCAGGAGATCAGCTTCTTGCTGATAAAGGATTTGTAATAGATGATCTTTTACAGCCACTTGGATGTGAACTAGCTATACCCGCATTTCTTAAAAGCAAAGGGCAATTCTCAAAAATGGAATTACTGGAAAGCAAAAAGATCCACAATTTACGTGTCCATGTCGAGAGGGCAATAAGGCGTGTTAAGGAATTCCATTTCTTTAATGATGTCATTCCTCTCACAGTAGCAGGCAGCATAAATCAAATATGGACAGTTGCTTGTCTTATCACCAATTTTCAAGGTCCTTTATTTTACTAGGTTTTGATTGGTAAGATATCAAGTAGTAAACTTCATATATGCTCACATTGGCTACTGAAATCCATGTACCAGTTTACACTATAAATTAGTACTAAATCACAGTACTAATAATTTAGAATATTGACAAATCCATGCATATATACCGGTAAGATATATATTACCTAATTTCATAAACATTGTTGTTTCAAAATCATTAAAGCCAAAAGGAATTTTCTGAAATTGAAACTCTCCACTGATATTATTGTGCAATCATCAATCTTCTTAGCCAAACTTGTAGGATTTGTTAACAGTGGTTATTAAACAGTGCATATATTTTTGTGGCTCATGGCTGAGCTGATTTCCCATCCATCCTTACATCATGTAATTCTGTATAAAATTAATGACATAGCTTGGACATATTATTATTTTACCAGAGTACTAAAAGATGATTATAGTTAAGTTTAGAGTGATTTTATTTAACCCATGAAATAAACATTAGTCTATTATTAGGTTTTATTTCACAGGTTCAGTAAAACCACTCTAGCTTAGTACATAGGTATGCATATAACAGTTACAGCGAATGTTACCTTCAATCCTGAACTGAAGTACATGCAGGAAGATAAAAGTTGAAATAAAATAAATTAAGCTTATTGACCATGTCAGAAAAAAAGGCAGGATCCAGATAGATCCTCTCACAGTGATACTGCTGCCTGCAGTAAACAAAAAAGTCACACCAGGCAATGCCAGTTAGACCCATGCATCCCATCACTTGATAATAATAAACATGTTTTTTGTTCAGTGAAAATGTTCCATTTGTTTCATTGACTTTCAGGTAATTGAGGTTTGAGAGGTTGTCTGCCATGGAAACACTTGATCTCTAGTAAGCCCCAAGGCTCATTTTCTGTGATGTCATATACCCTTCTGTCTGGGGTGCACCCAAGATGGGGAAGACAAGGGTTTATAATAAACCCAATCCTTGTAATTTTCTTCCCAAGCTGACTGGCATAGTATTGTGCTGCTTCATCTTCATGGTCAATGCCATATTTCATAGCAGCAGTTTGAATAGATTTCCCTTTTAAAAGCCTGTTTGCAAGGCTTTCATGATCCTTCCTTCTGGAACACACATGCTTAAAATTCGATGCTGTAAGGCGGTACTTCCTGAGCCTATGCCAGTCCTTATTGGACGACTGATCCCTTGTTTGCTGCTCGTAGTCCAGGAACTGATTAGTGGTAACTGCCAAGGAATCATAAAAAAGTTGCTGTTTCTCTAGAAGGACAGTATGTAGTGAAGGAAGTTCAGGTAGGTTGAAGTCAGGTGGGGCAAGATCAGGATCAGAGTCAGATGGTTGATTTGCAGGGAGTGGTTGTTGGTAGGAAAGCACAGAACCTTTTGGCACCAATCCATACTTTGAGTGCACCAATGGGACGTCTTCATCCTCATCTGGCCAAATTCTCAGGTAGCCTGGCTTGGGAATGTGTTGTTGAAATACTGGTGTTAAAGCTTTTGGTAAATCAATGGTCAGTAGAGGTTCTTCAAATGGTTTGTACATAGTACTTCTAACACCACAGACTCTCCTTTTCTTCTTGGGTTGTTTGTTGGTCGATTTTTTGACTTTCTGGATGACTACATCCGTGACAGCTCTTGGTTTCACACCGTCAATTCTATTAGGAACGTGCCACGTCTGAGGTCTTGATGTTTTCGAAACAATGGGTGGAACACTTTTCAGTCCCAACATCTGGTAATGGCACAAGGAATAAAGAAGTCCAATGACGTGGTGGCAAAGTCCTTTTCCAGCAGCACAGCTACAGCCAAACGACGCGATTCGAGGTGGAGAATTAGGTTTCTCAAAGACAATCCAAAGCTTATGAGGATCTTCATTTTTTTTCATGCTTCTATAGCATCTCGCTCTTACCGTAGTGCCAGTTTTCTCTGAAGGGTTTTTCACTAACAGCATAGAAAAAACACGCAATGATTTTGGAATTTCAGTGCAGAAACGTTTGGAAATGAAAGGTAACATGAACTGATGACTCACGCTGTAGAGTGTATAAACGGTGTAGTTTTACATAGGACTTACCTTCAATTTCGTGTATGTATGCTTCGTGAAAAAATTTATAACCCCTAGTAAGGGAAGCTTTGATTGGGAGATTAGATGCTGAAAAGTCTTCGACAAAAGAAGTAGAAAATTTGGGGACAGAAACCAGGTTTTTATGCCAAAAGTCAATCGCCTGTTTGCTCTCCGCCATCTTTCTTTGTGTTCACTGTAAGTACTTACCACGCACGACCTCGATTTCATGATAAAATCCGTGACGTCAAATCCAAGATGGCGGCACGTGATAAAGGCGAATAACGTACGTTTTATCTATTATGCTTCTATATTATGTCTTCGTTTTGGAATCCACACGACCACTTTTGAATGAATGGATGTCCTGATCTTATCGATAAACACGACGGTTCGTCATTTTTCTGAAACAAGACAGACACAAGACAGACAAGGCAATACAGACGATCAAGAACTAAGGCGAGTTATTACAATAAATGTGATTTTCAAAATTGCCTTTACAGTGCGACTACACTAACCAAGGCCACCCAAGCAAATTTTCATACAAATTATCCAATCACAATTGAGTATTTAAACAATAGAATCTGCACAAATTGTCAAATTTTCGCTTTAAAAGCATATATTTTACTTTATATGTGTATGTATATGATCAAGAGTGAACAAGAAACAGTTTAAAATGTAGAATTCGACATCATTCTGTTATTCAGCGTCACAAATGTGATTAGAAAATTTGATTCAAAATTTGTTTGGGTGGCCTTGGTTGGTGTAGTTGCACTGTAAGTTGTTTTATTTTTCTTCAAATGAAATTTGTCACTCGTGATTTATTAGGGTGCACTTTAAATTTAGTATGTTTATAATTGATTAATATTGTTGTATGGATTATAATTATGCGCACTGGTAAAAATGAAACTATATATGACTGAAATATACTCGACACTATAAACAGACTGCCATCCAACTATATTACTCGAGTTCCACTGCAACGCCGAGAAAATTACGTATACTGCACCGTGAAAGCAACTCCGTGAAAGACACTAGATCAGTCTCACAGTTCTGATACGAGTTTCATGTTTACGCAGGCTATGCTATGATGCGCAAAATACTCACAACTGCAACAAGCAGCTCGCAAAATACCGAGACCCATTTATAACCCATTTGGATTTATTACGTTTATATTTTCTATATTTCTATATATTTTCCCAAAATAATCCGGTCCATCCGTTTGGTCCATCCGCAGTGTCCATCATCGTTTTACAGCGACCCTCATGACGTCGCGTTAACGAAAATAGATACCAAGCTAACCCAGCCGTGACGGGTTTAGATAAAAGTGTAGATAAAAAAAGTCGAGGACCTGCGAACTGGATTATACTGGCACTGACGGACTGGGGGACTGGCGGACTGGCAGACTGGCAGACTGGCATACTGGCGGACTGGCGGACTGGCGGACTGGCGGACTGGCGGACTGGCGGACTGGTGGACTGGCGGACTGGCGGACTGGCGGACTGGCGGACTGGCGGACTGGCAGACTGGCGGACTGGCGGACTGGCGGACTGGCGGACTGGCGGACTGGCGGACTGGCGGACTGGCGGACTGGCGGACTGGCGGACTGGCGGACTGGCGGACTGGTGGCGGACTGGTGGCGGACTGGCGGACTGGCGGACTGGTGGCGGACTGGCGGACTGGCGGACGGCGGACTGGCGGACTGGCGGACTGGCGGACTGGCGGACTGGCGGACTGGCGGACTGGCGGACTGGCGGACTGGCGGACTGGCGGACTGGCGGACTGGCGGACTGGCGGACTGGCGGACTGGCGGACTGGCGGAATGGCGAACTGGCGGACTGGCGGACTGGCGGACTGGCGGACTGGCGGACTGGCGGACTGGCGGACTGGCGGACTGGCGGACTGGCGGACTGGCGGACTGGCGGACTGGCGGACTGGCGGACTGGCGGACTGGCGGACTGGCGGACTGGCGGACTGGCGGACTGGCGGACATTACTATTATAATGATTATTAATTATTACTGTTTAAAAAATGAAAGTAAGAAACGAGCAAGTAAACTACTATAGGATATACTTTCTTTATTTTTATTTATTTTTTTGTAAAATGAAATGTCTATTCCTTTGAAAATGATGACAGTCATGCATAAAATTATATAAAAGCAAGCAAACAAATAACCAGTGAAACAGGATATTCATCACTGATTTACATTCTCTCCATTAATTAATTTGATTGCGAAAGGATTATACACGTAAACTGATAAAAAGATGTAATGTAAGCTGCTGATATTTTAGTAGGCACATGGGGTGGTCTTTTGTTATCACGATTAAATACCTAAAAGGAAATTCCCAACCCACCTAGCTGGAACTGCAGGAACGCTTGCGTAACCATGTCACGTAACCCTGCTGGGAACCACCCACCTAGACCAGCCCTTATCGCTAGGATCGTCATATTATAATTTAATAGCATAAAATGCCAAAACCGGTAAAAATATTGTAACTTTTAAATGTACTCCAGAAACAATACGAAAGTCCTTAGCTATAGCCTATGGTTCGCCTTATGCATAGACCATTTAAATAAAGACATATTTTTAGTTTGACAATATGATACGTTTTTGCCGGCATAGGCTAAAACCTGGACTGGACCCTGGACCATTGGACCATGGACCATTGGACCATTGGACTCTGGACCCTGGACCATTTTTTTATTTTTTTCATTTTGTACCATAGAAAAACAAACAAACAAACATGAAAATACTGAAAAATAGGAAAACAAAACTATACATGTATGACTGTATGTTCCTGTTATACGCGCATCAATTTTATCAGTTGTCTAGACGGTTGTCTTCATTATATAACCTCATCTGTCGAGTCTTCATGACAAATTATCCAGAAAGGCTAATTGTTAGCAGACTACCAGACTTATAGTACTGCTTGAAAACAATGAAAAGAAAATTAGTTTACGGGTCTTTGAATTACAGAGTTATGCCCTGTTTGAACGGAATATTTAGTGGTCGCTATCGAGACCGTCGCTGTGGGGAGTGGATGCATGTGATGAAACAATGGACATTGGACGATCGATATCTACTACTAAATACTTTTTTTGTCCGTGAAATAGCACTATTACCAAATAGTACAAAATAGTGTTATCTCTATTGTTTTCTATTGTTTCATCAGTGCTATTTAGTACTAATTAGTTAGTACTGTTTCACGGACATATGGTTTGCACTCTAACACTGCCCGATAAATAAAACTTATTTACTGCCTTCACGATTGTGTGAGTTTTTTTTCCTTTTCATTTATGTTTTTTTCAATTGCCGAGCAATCACGTGGAATGGAGTTTGACAATACTTGGAATTTCGAAACCAATTAAAAAAAGATAGGTTTTAATTAAGATTTAAAAAAACATTTTCTGAATGTAAAGAAAATCGCTGGTATGGAACTATCGGAAAAATATTTTTTTTTTAGTTTTAAGGCCGTTGGAAATTATGTTGTAGCATCTCCATGGCAGCTGGCAACCATAGCAACTTCCTCTAAATGAAATCTTGAAAATATGTTTTTTGCTATATTGAAAATTTGAAATTACATGTAGTTGTATGCATTTGAGAGAGAGAGAGAGTGTGTGTTTGTGAGAGAGAGAAGGATGGATGAAAGGTAGAAGAAAATATCGTGTTGAAAAGTATACAGTAACAAAGTAATCTGTCACTGATTATTACCAGTCATAATGGCAACATGTATACATGTGTTGATGAGATAGCAAGTTAAAACAGAATGGGAAGCTAGACGTATGTGTTCCTCTCCATCACGATGTGGCAAAAGCATTCAAATCCTAAAATAGAACACTAATACTAGATATGATAAACGAAAGCACTAGACTCAGAACGAAGCGAAAATAATTCTGGATAATTTGTCATGAAGACTCGACAGATGAGGTTATATAATGAAGACAACCGTCTAACAACTGATAAAATTGATGCACCTATAACAGGAACATACAGTCATACATGTATAGTTTTGTTTTCCTATTTTTCAGTATTTTCATGTTTGTTTGTGTGTTATTCTATATGGTACAAAATGAAAAATAAATATAAATAAATGGTCCAGGGTCCAGGGTCCAGAGTCCAATGGTCCATGGTCCAATGGTCCATGGTCCAGGGTCCAATGGTCCAGGGTCCAATGGTCCAGGGTCCAATGGTCCAGGGTGCAATGGTCCAGGGTCCAGTCCAGGTTTTAGCCTATGCCGTTTTTGCCGGGTAAAATAATCATAGTCTACTACAACACCTATAAATACATGTTTTTAATTGGAAAGTTCGTTCATATACAAAATATCATCGGAGTTATGACCGGATCAAACTTAAATATAGAGTTTTGTGTATTTTTTAGCAAGGCCTTGTTGGCTTCAAAACACACACATAGTCAATTTGCAAGAGTTTTTTGGTACCAGTAACTAATACACAGGCGCACAATAAAAAAATAAATGACGAGGTCTCGCGTTCTTTCAATTCTCAATCAATTTGCTGGAAAAATGTGACGGACCGGAAACCGGAAAAAAAATGAAATCTGCCAGTCCGCCAGTCCACGCCTTCCTTTTATCTAAACCCCGCCATGACGACTGTGGTCTGACCAAGTTGGAGTTTGACTTTTGGTCGAGGGTCGAACTAGAGTATAATTAATTGGTTAACAAATGGTTAGGTATGTGCGGCGAGATGTTCAGACCTGGACCCTGTTTTTGGAATTTGTCACTCGAAAACCTGGATTTACGAATTTCCCAATTAAAAAAACCCTGGAATTACGATGTTTTATTGATGATCTGATACGATGCATTCGTCAGGATATTTTGCCAGACTAACACTCTAACACCTTTACGTCTGACTGACGCCATTATTATTGTTCATGCGGAGTTTTACCGAAACGCCGATACTAAAATTATGCAAATGTTTAAAAAATAATAAATGTTTTTAGGCTATAACCTGGATTAATGATTTTTATGCGTTCAATTAAAATATAACCTGGATTAGAGAATAAAATATAATGGCCCAAAACCTGGACCCTGTACCGCCGCACATATATATCATGTAATTATTGGGACACCGAAGGGACCAGAGAAAGTGTCCGTTGCAACGGGGTGTCCGTTATAACGGGGTTTCTTACAGATTACGTCACTCTTTATTGGATTTATTAGAGAAACCTATTTTATATCATACACATCAATAACGTAACATTTGAAACGTCTCAAATGAAAACAAAACATTAAACCTTGATACTACAAGTGAAACGTTGTTCTTTTTCTAACAAAATTCTTATCCTCTTGCAAATATTCATTGTCTTCATGTGAATTATTAGCGCCACTGTGGCGAACTGTTGTCACATACGATATCCAGATGGATATTAAACTATAATCGTATTAGTGCAACCATTAGCGCAATGGTGTGACGAAAGATTGTACTCAGACTGTCCGTTATAACGGGCTGTAAAAAAAGTGTCCGTTGTCCTATATAACGGGGTCTTTTTATCAGAAACTGTATCACCTTTCCGCCGGGACCTATAAAACTGTCCGTAATACCGGACCATAACAATACATATCAAGACGAACGACAACGAGGCGAACGTAAAATTTGTAATGAAAACAATACTCTTGTCGGTTTTATGTAGAAATGACCGAACATAGTTTTATGCTTGGAAATGCTTATTACAGGCAAAGAGGATTTCGGCTCATGAATTTGTAGATGTTGAATGCATGTTGTGATACATGGGCGCACGAAATTCAAAACATCCTTCGTACGTAGACGCGTGGTGCGACTGAAAATCGTATAGATAACTACCAAATACGAAAAATATTGACACGTCCGTCTATTATAACTGTTTTAGACGTAAAATTACAATTTATTCATTAACTTTTCGGTTGAAATGTGACTTTATTAAGAAAACCATTTTACCCCGTTGTTCAGCCATGTTCAACCATTGTCCGCCACATTGAAATTCATTATTATTCACAAATTGTGGGCGGAGCATGCACTTTTATAGTGCGTCCTCGTGTTTAAACATCAAGGCAGAGACAAACATAATGTATAAATAAACATCAGCTGTAAAGCAGAAAACAAAACTAGAATTCCATTTGATCAACATTTACGTAACCTCGTCAAATACTGATTTGAAATGCAAACTGATTTACTGTTGATACTCAAAGGTTCAAAGGTTTGGGTTTCACAGAAAAATAATATATATTTACAGTTGTTTTTTCTATTTTAATACTAGTGGGAGTTGCAGACAAAAAAAAAACGGTTACAAATCATTATATACACTAAAGTATATTCAAAATTACGTGGTGCATGGGGATTAATAACAATATTCACTTTGATTTATGACAACAACAAAAAAAATAATACTAGCACTCAGAACAACAGTATCCTTTCAGAAAACCAAAACTGATTCAATAACGCACATATATGATGCATGGCTCTAGGCTACATTTAACAATGATTAAAGTTATGCGGTTTCTATTTCACAATATTTCCTCATGAATTATTATTGAGTATTTGAAATTTTCGAAATCGTTCGTTTAAATCGGTATCCAACTCGAACTCGATCGAACACTTGTTCCGACCAGTTCGAGTGGGAAGCCTTGAAATCCCGTTGTCCCACATTGTCGACCTTTAGACTTTACAAAAAAATACTCATTAATTAGTGCTATAATAATAATAATATTTTTATAGACATTTCAAGCCAGGGTTTTGAATTATATTCACCAGCGAATATCTACAATCATTATTGAAGTTTTGGGATTTCAACATCAGTATTTGTGATTCTTCTGCTGTTTACGTCATTGACCGTCGCGATTTTTTTTTCACAAACCCACCATTGTGCGTAGAAAGATGTGTAGGCGCAAAGGTCAACACAGGGTTGCACAACTCAATAATGGTTTCAGAGAAAGGTCAATGATTCGAAACATGTTGAAGAATTTGCTAGGTTATACAGTAATGCATGTTTTTAAACTTAAAAGTAACTAGCTAGTTTTATCATGACAAAATTATGCCGCGTTTACTAAAGTAAACGAGTTAACGAACCTTTGGTAGAAATCAGGCTGTTTGTCCAGCGGTTATAACCATAGTTTTCTGATTTCTATATTGACAAAGCGCTAGAGAGTAAACAAGGCATTAGTTAATAAAATGGAATGGTTTTGAATCCCAGCAAACATCATTCATGGTTCCGACATAGACATAGACTTTATTTAGTACCAGTAGTTTACATACAATTTAGTTTATAAGTTAAGTTAACTTAACTTAACTTGATGAAGAAAAGTTATGTTTTGCGGGTTAAGTAATATAACTGGATTATTAGGTACAAGCTATCTATAATAACGCTAGGTTAACCGAGATAGATAGCTGAGAATATAATTTATTTTGAAAATATAATTTGGTCAGTCAATGAAGAACAAGAGAAAAAAATACAAATACACACATACACACACACATACACGAAACTCCATAGATACTGTTGCTATGTCCCACAAGCCATCACATTTTATCAAAAATCAGCACCGGAAAAAGCGCGATTGAAGAATATTGTATATGGGGTTTTATTAGCTACATACTCTGACCATCTAGTACAATATTGTATATGGGGTTTTATTAGCTAGATACTCTGACCATATCTAGTACAATAATGTATATGGGGTTTTATTAGCTATAGATACTCTGACCATCTAGTACAATAATGTACATGGGGTTTTATTAGCTAGATACTCTGACCATCTAGTACAATAATGTATATGGGGTTTTATTAGCTAGATACTCTGACCATCTAGTACAATAATGTATATGGGGTTTTATTAGCTAGATACTCTGACCATATCTAGTACAATATTGTATATGGGGTTTTATTAGCTAGATACTCTGACCATCTAGTACAATAATGTATATGGGGTTTTATTAGCTAGATACTCTGACCATCTAGTACAATAATGTATATGGGGTTTTATTAGCTTAGATACTCTGACCATCTAGTACAATATTGTATATGGGGTTTTATTAGCTATAGATACTCTGACCATCTAGTACAATAATGTATATGGGGTTTTATTAGCTAGATACTCTGACCATCTAGTACAATATTGTATATGGGGTTTTATTAGCTAGATACTCTGACCATCTAGTACAATAATGTATATGGGGTTTTATTAGCTAGATACTCTGACTCTGACCATCTAGTACAATATTGTATATGGGGGGGTTTATTAGCTAGATACTCTGACCATCTAGTACAATATTGTATATGGGGTTTTATTAGCTAGATACTCTGACCATCTAGTACAATAATGTATATGGGGTTTTATTAGCTAGATACTCTGACCATCTAGTACAATATTGTATATGGGGTTTTATTAGCTAGATACTCTGACCATCTAGTACAATATTGTATATGGGGTTTTATTAGCTAGATACTCTGACCATCTAGTACAATATTGTATATGGGGTTTTATTAGCTAGATACTCTGACCATCTAGTACAATATTGTATATGGGGTTTTATTAGCTAGATACTCTGACCATCTAGTACAATATTGTACATGGGGTTTTATTAGCTAGATACTCTGACCATCTAGTACAATATTGTATATGGGGTTTTATTAGCTAGATACTCTGACCATCTAGTACAATATTGTATATGGGGTTTTATTAGCTAGATACTCTGACCATCTAGTACAATAATGTATATGGGGTTTTATTAGCTAGATACTCTGACCATCTAGTACAATATTGTATATGGGGTTTTATTAGCTAGATACTCTGACCATCTAGTACAATATTGTATATGGGGTTTTATTAGCTAGATACTCTGACCATCTAGTACAATAATGTATATGGGGTTTTATTAGCTAGATACTCTGACCATCTAGTACAATATTGTACATGGGGTTTTATTAGCTAGATACTCTGACCATATCTAGTACAATATTGTATATGGGGTTTTATTAGCTATAGATACTCTGACCATCTAGTACAATAATGTATATGGGGTTTTATTCAGGAGGGGTTAGTGGTCCCCTGGCACAATAACATCTGTTCTATTCACCCAGCCAGAAGTCTTCCCAGAAAAAAAATTCCCAGGAGAGAAAATATCAGAAATTTTTCCCAGGAGAGAGAATATTTTCTAACCAAAAAAAACAACAAAACAAAACAAAAAAGGACTTAAATAAGGTACTATTTATAAAATAAAACAATTCCCAGGA
Source organism: Actinostola sp. cb2023 (assembly GCA_033675265.1). NCBI lineage: Eukaryota > Metazoa > Cnidaria > Anthozoa > Actiniaria > Actinostolidae > Actinostola > Actinostola sp. cb2023. The sequence goes on along the minus strand of JAUJYZ010001091.1, from coordinate 30,588 downwards.
ACAAAAACATTTCCTATCCATATAACCTAATATATATTCTGTATATTTCATAATTTTATACAAATAATCAAATGCGAAACTCATTTTAGATTTCCCAGGAAAGTACTGGTAGAACAGTTATTTCACAGAACAGATACCATTAACCCCTCCTGTTTATTAGCTATAGATACTCTGACCATCTAGTACAATAATGTATATGGGGTTTTATTAGCTAGATACTCTGACCATCTAGTACAATATTGTATATGGGGTTTTATTAGCTATAGATACTCTGACCATCTAGTACAATATTGTATATGGGGTTTTATTAGCTAGATACTCTGACCATCTAGTACAATATTGTATATGGGGTTTTATTAGCTAGATACTCTGACCATCTAGTACAATATTGTATATGGGGTTTTATTAGCTATAGATACTCTGACCATCTAGTACAATATTGTATATGGGGTTTTATTAGCTAGATACTCTGACCATCTAGTACAATATTGTATATGGGGTTTTATTAGCTAGATACTCTGACCATCTAGTACAATAATGTATATGGGGTTTTATTAGCTAGATACTCTGACCATCTAGTACAATATTGTATATGGGGTTTTATTAGCTAGATACTCTGACCATCTAGTACAATATTGTATATGGGGTTTTATTAGCTAGATACTCTGACCATCTAGTACAATAATGTATATGGGGTTTTATTAGCTAGATACTCTGACCATCTAGTACAATATTGTACATGGGGTTTTATTAGCTAGATACTCTGACCATATCTAGTACAATATTGTATATGGGGTTTTATTAGCTATAGATACTCTGACCATCTAGTACAATATTGTATATGGGGTTTTATTAGCTATAGATACTCTGACCATCTAGTACAATAATGTATATGGGGTTTTATTAGCTAGATACTCTGACCATCTAGTACAATAATGTATATGGGGTTTTATTAGCTAGATACTCTGACCATCTAGTACAATAATGTATATGGGGTTTTATTAGCTAGATACTCTGACCATCTAGTACAATATTGTATATGGGGTTTTATTAGCTAGATACTCTGACCATCTAGTACAATATTGTATATGGGGTTTTATTAGCTAGATACTCTGACCATCTAGTACAATATTGTATATGGGGTTTTATTAGCTAGATACTCTGACCATCTAGTACAATATTGTATATGGGGTTTTATTAGCTAGATACTCTGACCATCTAGTACAATATTGTATATGGGGTTTTATTAGCTAGATACTCTGACCATCTAGTACAATATTGTATATGGGGTTTTATTAGCTAGATACTCTGACCATCTAGTACAATAATGTATATGGGGTTTTATTAGCTAGATACTCTGACCATCTAGTACAATAATGTATATGGGGTTTTATTAGCTATAGATACTCTGACCATCTAGTACAATATTGTATATGGGGTTTTATTAGCTAGATACTCTGACCATCTAGTACAATAATGTATATGGGGTTTTATTAGCTAGATACTCTGACCATCTAGTACAATATTGTATATGGGGTTTTATTAGCTAGATACTCTGACCATCTAGTACAATATTGTATATGGGGTTTTATTAGCTAGATACTCTGACCATCTAGTACAATATTGTATATGGGGTTTTATTAGCTAGATACTCTGACCATCTAGTACAATATTGTATATGGGGTTTTATTAGCTAGATACTTTGACCATCTAGTACAATATTGTATATGGGGTTTTATTAGCTAGATACTCTGACCATATCTAGTACAATATTGTATATGGGGTTTTATTAGCTAGATATTCTGACCATCTAGTACAATATTGTATATGGGGTTTTATTAGCTAGATACTCTGACCATCTAGTACAATAATGTATATGGGGTTTTATTAGCTAGATACTCTGACCATCTAGTACAATAATGTACATGGGGTTTTATTAGCTAGATACTCTGACCATCTAGTACAATATTGTATATGGGGTTTTATTAGCTAGATACTCTGACCATCTAGTACAATATTGTATATGGGGTTTTATTAGCTAGATACTCTGACCATATCTAGTACAATATTGTATATGGGGTTTTATTAGCTAGATACTCTGACCATCTAGTACAATATTGTATATGGGGTTTTATTAGCTAGATACTCTGACCATCTAGTACAATATTGTATATGGGTTTTTATTAGCTAGATACTCTGACCATCTAGTACAATATTGTATATGGGGTTTTATTAGCTAGATACTCTGACCATCTAGTACAATATTGTATATGGGGTTTTATTAGCTAGATACTCTGACCATCTAGTACAATAATGTATATGGGGTTTTATTAGCTAGATACTCTGACCATCTAGTACAATAATGTATATGGGGTTTTATTAGCTAGATACTCTGACCATCTAGTACAATAATGTATATGGGGTTTTATTAGCTAGATACTCTGACCATCTAGTACAATATTGTATATGGGGTTTTATTAGCTAGATACTCTGACCATCTAGTACAATATTGTATATGGGGTTTTATTAGCTAGATACTCTGACCATCTAGTACAATATTGTATATGGGGTTTTATTAGCTAGATACTCTGACCATCTAGTACAATATTGTATATGGGGTTTTATTAGCTAGATACTCTGACCATCTAGTACAATAATGTATATGGGGTTTTATTAGCTAGATACTCTGACCATCTAGTACAATATTGTACATGGGGTTTTATTAGCTAGATACTCTGACCATCTAGTACAATATTGTATATGGGGTTTTATTAGCTAGATACTCTGACCATCTAGTACAATATTGTATATGGGGTTTTATTAGCTAGATACTCTGACCATCTAGTACAATATTGTATATGGGGTTTTATTAGCTAGATACTCTGACCATCTAGTACAATATTGTATATGGGGTTTTATTAGCTAGATACTCTGACCATCTAGTCTAGTACAATATTGTATATGGGGTTTTATTAGCTAGATACTCTGACCATCTAGTACAATATTGTATATGGGGTTTTATTAGCTAGATACTCTGACCATCTAGTACAATATTGTATATGGGGTTTTATTAGCTAGATACTCTGACCATCTAGTACAATATTGTATATGGGGTTTTATTAGCTAGATACTCTGACCATCTAGTACAATATTGTATATGGGGTTTTATTAGCTAGATACTCTGACCATCTAGTACAATATTGTATATGGGGTTTTATTAGCTAGATACTCTGACCATCTAGTACAATTAAATATGTAAAATGTTCAAAACCTGTCTGAAAACAACAATTCAAATATCGTGTTTGTGGGACCTGAATTATTCCAATGGGAATACTGGCAATCGGCTGATTGGTCGTGCGTTTTGTATCATTGTTGTTGTGGAACCATGAATTGTTCTAGGTCGTTGTCTTTTCAACCGTATGCGAACAAACAAAGTAGTATTTGCATATATCAAAAGTTCAGATAATAAAGCCAATGTCTAGTCACTCAACTATAGGCTCTTTCTCAGTATATCACTATCCTGAAAAACCTTTGTTATTCAAATCAAGAACTCTTTGTAGAACGAGGCATACAACAATATGAACTATTGTTATTCAAATTTTCAGGAATTCAGGACGGTGATATACTGAGAAAGCCCCCAACTATATAGCAAGTAAGTCTAAAATAAAATATTAAGCACGGTCGATGTCAAGTGTGAACCTACTCAGTATCCATAATTGTCAGACTTTGAAGCTTGCCGTGCTTCATAACCATGTTTTTGTTGACTGTATGCATCATGTGTGGACCTACTCATTATCCATCTATATATGTATCTTTGTCAGACTTTGAAGTTTGCCAGATTTCATAACCATGCTTTATTTACTATATGTGTCATGTGTGGACCTACTCATTTTCCATCTATATATGTATCGTCTTTGTCAGACTTTGAAGTTTGCCGGGTTTCATAACCATGTTTTATTAACTATACAGTATGGTGCCCAGTATCCGGCCACTTTAGTTTATAATCATCGTATGTTGGCTTCTATTAGCGGAAAATATCTAATATTTCGTCTAATGACAGTTTATTTACTGCTCTAAAAAAGTGCCAAAGATTGATCGCTTTAGTCGAGTATATTTAAAATTATTTACTTTTTAGCGAAGCTCCTTAGGTGCCCAGTATCCGGCCAAGAGGCCCAGTATCCGGCCATCGACATTAAGCGAGTAATTCATGTAAACAATCGAACTAAACTGACTCCTTTACCCTTTTTGTGAATGCTGATTTTGTTTTGCTTCGATTTGTAAATATAAATCGGCTTAGCAACGAGGTGTCTAGTCTTTGCGAAGGAGACTACAAGGTGCCATACTTAGGGGGTAGGTGTAAGGGACAACTGTGCGTGCAGCGCGCGGAAAATATAATAAATATAATATTTGTGTATTATTTCGTTGCAGAAATACGTTTATAATACACGAAATATGGTACAATCATATTAGTTTTAATGCACGTTTATTTCTAGAACAGTTTTCTCCTCCATTGCTCCCACTGCTGAACGCACTTCGTCCAGAACGAGCTGTTCGCGCCCATCTTTAACTTGAACGGCGATAGGAGCATGAGATGACGGCTCCTGCTCCTGGTAAATGTTGCTCTGGCCACGGGGGAAAGCTTTTGCATGGATTGCCAGTTTGTTCACTGCAATGTATGGGTGAATATGTTGATGTTCAACATTGAATGACAATGTGCCTCTGCAGCGTGGCCGGAAACTGGAACCCTGTGTCGAATTCGAATCGAAACTTTTGACTGCTGAAATTCAATAACATTTGAATTGTGCCTGATATTGTAAGATGCTCTAAGCGCCGTTATCCTTAGTCTATCATTGCTGTTTAAATTGAGAAATTTGGCAAAACATTTCCTATCAAACGAGACATTAGTTCACCTACGGTAGTTTTACTGCGCAGTGAAAAGCGTAAAAAATAGCATATGAAGATTTACTCACCAGAACAAAACTCATTCTCGCTCGAGTCTCTTCGAGCAAAAAGCCAGCCAAAACTACCAATGAAAAGCTGGAATGTTCGGGTTCTTATCTGAATACTTTGGTCGGCGATGAATAATAACCCCGACGAAAAAAAATCGAATCATAGTTTTTTTAGCCGGATACTGGTACCGGCCGGAAACTGGGCAACATACTGTATGCATCATGTGTGGACCTACTCATTATCCATCTATATGTATCTTTGTCAGACTTTGAAGCTTGCCAGAATTCATAACCATGCTCTATTAACTATATGCATCATGTGTGGACCTACTCATTATCCATCTATATGTATCTTTGTCAGACTTTGAAGTTTGCCAGAATTCATAACCATGCTTTATTAACTATATGCATCATGTGTGGACCTACTCATTGTCCATCTATATGTATCATTGTCAGATCTTTGGAGTTTCCCGGGTTTCATAACCATAGCTTTGATTAACTATATGTATCATGTGTGGACCTACCCAGTATCCATCTTTGTCAGACTATGAAGTTTGCTGGCCTTCATAACCATGTTTTTATTTAATTAACTATATGCATAAAACTATTTTGTCACTTTGAAATTACAAACACAATTTACTTTCTGGTTGGTGGTTTCCCTCGTATAATTAATTATTAGTTGAATTTTAGTTCAGTAAAAATGGTACGTGGTTTCGTCATCTTTTATTCTCGGGAAGATCGAGTTTCAACTGTTTGTTCAGTTCCAAAAAAATTGCCAACGTTTGTTTTCTCAGCCACTTTTTTTGGAAACACAAGCACGTGCATTTTGAATGGTTCGTAATGCCGGAAAGTGTTACAAGTCAGCATTTGAATACGAAAGGACTATTCAAACCAAACAAACAATTTATGTCTAAGAAAAGGTCAACTACGCAAGAAAAGGGTTCAAAAGAATACCACCTTGCAAGGTGAGTAAATACCGACCGTCGTGCATCAAAGTATATAAGAGAGAACAAGACTCAATGTTTTTATCACATTCTAGACTGAGACATTGGTTTCAACATGGATTCCCAGAAAATCGCTCTTCTTGTTGTTCTGTGTGCGTTTGCAGTTGATGCATTTACGTGGAACAATTGTGGTAAGTTGTTGCTATTCATTAATTATGGGTTAAGCCGCATCTACAGGAACAAGTTTTCCTTCACAAGTTTTTCTTGACAAGGAAAAATTGACAATTTTTTTATTTTATCATTCGACTCATTTCTATCCGCAGTTCTGATTGCCGAAATACCTGCAAATAACTGCGTACAAATAGCGATCTGAGCATGCGCAGTGAAGATTAAGCAATGTTCGCTGTAAATAACGGTCTGAGCATGCGCACTTAATTGATCATTCATAGTGTAAACATGGCAGCTCGTTTTACAATATTTTTTCTTGATGTTTATTTTCAACTAGACGCTCTTCTAGCGCGAAGTCGGGCTTGTAAATGAAATGTAGCCTATTTGAACTAAATATAGATATATTATAGTGCGATTAAAACAGTGTTTGGTTACTCGTCGTTGCGTGACTCAAGCTCGATAGAACATGCTTTCCTTGCAATTTCAGTACTGCGATTTCACAAACTCAGCGAATCATGAATGACAATGACATAGTTTATTTGGTACCATAAATATATCCATACAAATACAAATACAAATACCATATAAAACTTACATAAACTAGACATCGCAGAGTGATTAAACAATGTTTGGATGAATTCAGTATATAAAATATGGGTTTACCTCGACGGTTATCGGTCGACTGAAAACCTTACAACTGTTCTCTTCACCGGCTGTGTGTATCAACTCACTTCGATTCGTTCTAAGTTCTGAAGATCTCTAAACCCTTTGCAGTACTAGTACTAGATTGATAAATCCATATCTCTATGAACTAGACATCGCAGCGTGATCCAATATGGTGACTCGAACAATCATGCTCAATATTTCCTGCCGATTCTGGGCATTCAAATCAGTGATTTACTTACAACAATTTCAAAACTCAGCAAAATAAAGATCTATCAGTGTTATAAGCTTACCACAACACACAAATACAGCGGTACTGAAAGTATAGAAGACATTGTGACTTCGTTTATATTTCAATCTTGTGTCAGTTGTGCGATACTCATGTGCGATATTGATAGCATATTTATATTCTAACTTCTAACATTTTGCTTTGATCCCCATTCAGTATTTCATCATTGAACTCAACATGTGAAGTCATTTGAGCGATATTTGAGTTGTTTTCAGCAATCTTTGTTTGTCTCGTGTTGATCAGAGCCTTCGGTAATTATCTGAGCGGCCGGCACAGGGCGCATGCGCTGTAGAACCCAGTTTGCGATTTGAAGCCAAAGACGAAGAATACCGCTCTGCATTTTTAGAGTCGGGTCTTCCACAGGAAGCCTGACTAATAAATTCCTTATTGACATACATGAGTCGAATGATAAAACAATTATTGAACTCGGTTATCTCATAATATCGGCATCGGCAAATAATTAATCTGCTCGCCACTGACAAATCACGATATTAATTTTGCTCAACCTCGTCCAATAATTGCTTAAAATTAACCGTAAAAAAGGGGTGGCCCAAGCTCGCAATTGAACTGCTATTTTATTACTCTGAAGAACTGTGACTAAATATTCAAAATGCCCATGTACGTCATTGGAAAAATAATTTAAAAGATAGCAAAATATTTGGTTCTTCATTTTTAAAGCTCAAGTGATATCCCTTGTTCGCTAAATATTCTGAGGATCAAGTTAAAACACTTCTAAGTAAATACATAAAGTCACCAAAGCAATTACTAGTAACGTTCTATGTCATAATTTGCTTGACGAATTTTAATTCAAAACACAACATTCACATCAAGAAACAATAATTCTTCTATTCGGAGTGTTCTTGTTCGTTGATTTTCCTCGACCGTACGTGTTACACAACAGAATCACTGATTTAACCCGATACTATTAATTGCTGTTTATTCTGAAAACACTTCTAGATAAGCTAAGTCAATACCATTAAGACATTAGTTCCATTATCTCTAGAACCAGATTGTATTCTAGATCATGTAATTTCTTATTTTCTTATCATTTAGTCTCCTCCTATTTTGGCATAGACCACACACAATTATCTACCACACCCAAAGACACTATACTTCGTCAGAACTTCTTATTCCTATTTTCCACTTACAATGTTTAGACATAATCAGATAACTTATAATTTTCACTATCCAACAGTGTAACTTTGTTGCAGTGTTGCAGAAGTTAACTCAATCTTTAGATTACTTGTACGACTTAACTGCGTATTTGATAATTGTAATCTAGAACCACATAGTATATAGCCAATCACGAACCTAGATCAAACTGACATTGATATCATCGTCATGATCGAACTACTGTTTTATTTTTCATGAATTTACGTTCTGCATCAACACTAGTTAAATTTGCATTTCAATCACTATTTGACGAGGTTAGGTAAATGTTGATAAGATGGATCTGATTTATTCAAACAAGCCCTAAAGCTGTATAACGAATTGCGAAATGTATTTACGAAATATACTGAATATTTACATTCAATTTTCACAAAGGTCAAACCATTACAAAACATAATCATATTTGAGGGTGGAAAAGGTATATAAAGAGGAAACTATTTCCTGAAAGATGAAAGATAATCAACAAAAGTGCGTAAAAGAAAAGTAAAAGAGGTTTTTTAGAACCTCAATAACCTTAATAACATGAAGCGAGTAAATAAATATTTTGAAATACAAGCAAAGGAAATATCAGTGCCAACACGAAGAGTTCAGACAGTTGAAACTAAATAGTTAGTTATGTTCTGAGTTCATCTCTGAGTTACCATGGCTGTGCTTTTGTTTTGATGAAATGCTTCTGGTTTGGTTTGAAAATATATTTTCTTTGGGACTGTTTTCTTGCTTTAGGAATTAAAACGTTATTTTTTTTTCCTTTAATGTGAGATCTTCTTGGTGTTCTTGAGAAAATTTTCCACATCCACAGGCAAATTAACCCCTCTGTTAAATTTCACCCTGCTTATGTATTCCATTCACATTTACAATTCAATCAGAATTCGCTTTATATATTGGCGCGTTTCAAAAACAAATGTTACAGAATGTATAAGTCAAGTCCAACATGCTGTAACAACTTGCGATAATGAACATTGAACGCTTTGCTATCGGGTTCTTTAATCCGCACAACAACACTGTATTGCTGGTTTGCAATACACGTCACGGCGGCCATCTTGGCTGAACTTCAACAAAAGATTGCTCATTAGTGTCTATTGTTTATTCAACCAACACGGCCGCCGTGTCTTTATTTCTTGATTCTCAAGGGATTGATTGCAAACCAAGAATATAATGCGCGACTTTGTTGCCTGGTATTATTACTCGGACTTTACCGACATAACCCAACGACAAATTTTATAATAATAATCATCATAATCATCATCATAATCATCATCATCATCATCATCATCATCATCATCATCATCATCATCATCATAATAATAATAATAATAATAATAATAATAATAATATTAATCATAATAATCATAATAATCATAATAATCATAATTATGATCATAATAATAATATATTATTATTATTATTATTATTATTATTATTATCAATCATCATCATCATGATCTTCGTGATCATGATCATGATGATCATGATCATTATTATTATTATTATTAATATTATTATTATCGTTATAATGATATAGAGTGATCGTATTTATGCACATCAATACTATAAAATCCACTCATGATTCATAAACCACTGCTATTATCTCTTACAGATGCCAATGCGGTGGTCAAAGTGAAAGCACTCTCAGTACAACCACAACCAATAGACCTGAAACAAGGATCAAAGATCACACTCTCAGGATCCGCAGAGATAACTGGAGATGCTGGAGTGAACTACAAAGTTGACGTGATTATCAAAAGAAAGCTTGCCGGTTGGTTCCCTGTGTGGGTGAAAGTACCATGTATCAAAGAGTTTGGCTCATGGTAAGTAATGCAGTTGTTTTGTTTACACGGTCACAATTGCTCATTAGTGGACAGCCTGGGTAGGCCTAGTGCGTTATACCTGCGGTCTCGTAGACAGCCTGGGTAGGCCTAGTGTGTTATACCTGCGGTCTCGTGGACAGCTTGGGTAGGCCTAGTGCGTTATACCTGCGGTCTCGTATACAGCTTGGGTAGGCCTAGTGCGTTATACCTGCGTTATACCTGCGGTCACAATTGAAAAACAAAAACAAGTAGATATAACTATGGTGGTCATGCTTTCTCATCGTGTGCGCCACTACTCTGGAACGATCTCGCATTGGTTGTGAGAAACGCACCATCTACCCAATCATTTAAACAGAGACTCAATAATTTTTTGTTTGAACAGAACCACTTACATCATTTATACTAGTCACCTTACTCCTTGACGAGTCCCGATAATTTTCTATATTTGTCTATATTCTTCTATATATTTTTTTTCAGTTCTATATTTTTATTTTCTATATATTTTCTTACTCACTTGTAAAGGGCATTGATATTTATATGTAATGCGCTTTTTCAAGAATTAAATTATTATTATTATTAATGATTGATGCTAGGACTCGAAAACAATCCCTTAAATTATTTAGGGAAGCTTGGGTGGCCGAGTGGCTATGCCTCTCGCATCTCACCGCTGTAGTGCCTGGTTCAACTCCTGGACCGGGCGCTTCATGTGAGTTGAGTTTGTCAGTTCGGTCTCTCCCTTGCTTCGAGGGTTTTTCTCCGGGTACACCGGTTTTCCTCCCTCAATAAAAACGAATTAGTGAGATGAGCGTTGGGTGTACAGAATATAGAAGTAAGTAGTAAGAAGTGAGTGTGAGTCGTGTCCCCACTAGTGAGATGGGTGTTGGGTGTACAGAATATAGAATGTAGTAAGAAGTGAGTGTGAGAGTCGTGTCCCCACTAGTGAGATGAGTGTTGGGTGTACAGAATATAGAAGTAGGTAGTAAGAAGTGAGTGTGAGAGTCGTGTACCCACTAGTGAGATGAGTGTTGGGTGTACAGAATATAGAAGTAGGTAGTAAGAAGTGAGTGTGAGAGTCGTGTACCCACTAGTGAGATGAGTGTTGGGTGTACAGAATATAGAATGTAGTAAGAAGTGAGTGTGAGAGCCGTATCCCCACTAGTGAGATAAGTGTTGGATGTACAGAATATAGAATGTAGTAAGAAGTGAGTGTGAGAGTCGTGTCCCCACTAGTGAGATAAGTGTTGGGTGTACAGAACTGATAGAATGTAGTAAGAAGTGAGTGTGAGAGTCGTGTCCCCGCTAGTGAGATGGGTGTTGGGTGTACATAATATAGAATGTAGTAAGAAGTGAGTGTGAGAGTCGTGTACCCACTAGTGAGATGGGTGTTGGGTGTACAGAATAATTAGAATGTAGTAATTAAGAAGTGAGTGTGAGTCGTGTCCCCACTAGTGAGATGGGTGTTGGGTGTACAGAATATAGAATGTAGTAAGAAGTGAGTGTGAGCGTCGTGTCCCAACTAGTGAGATGAGTGTTGGGTGTACAGAATATAGAATGTAGTAAGAAGTGAGTGTGAGAGCCGTATCCCCACTAGTGAGATAAGTGTTGGATGTACAGAATATAGAATGTAGTAAGAAGTGAGTGTGAGAGTCGTGTCCCCACTAGTGAGATAAGTGTTGGGTGTACAGAACTGATAGAATGTAGTAAGAAGTGAGTGTGAGAGTCGTGTCCCCGCTAGTGAGATGGGTGTTGGGTGTACATAATATAGAATGTAGTAAGAAGTGAGTGTGAGAGTCGTGTACCCACTAGTGAGATGGGTGTTGGGTGTACATAATATAGAAGTAGGTAGTAAGAAGTGAGTGTGAGAGTCGTGTCCCCACTAGTGAGATAAGTGTTGGGTGTACAGAACTGATAGAATGTAGTAAGAAGTGAGTGTGAGAGTCGTGTCCCCGCTAGTGAGATGGGTGTTGGGTGTACATAATATAGAATGTAGTAAGAAGTGAGTGTGAGAGTCGTGTACCCACTAGTGAGATGGGTGTTGGGTGTACATAATATAGAAGTAGGTAGTAAGAAGTGAGTGTGAGTCGTGTCCCCACTAGTGAGATGGGTGTTGGGTGTACAGAATATAGAATGTAGTAAGAAGTGAGTGTGAGAGTCGTGTACCCACTAGTGAGATGGGTGTTGGGTGTACATAATATAGAAGTAGGTAGTAAGAAGTGAGTGTGAGTCGTGTCCCCACTAGTGAGATGGGTGTTGGGTGTACAGAATATAGAATGTAGTAAGAAGTGAGTGTGAGAGTCGTGTCCCCACTAGTGAGATGAGTGTTGGGTGTACAGAATATAGAAGTAGGTAGTAAGAAGTGAGTGTGAGAGTCGTGTACCCACTAGTGAGATGAGTGTTGGGTGTACAGAATATAGAAGTAGGTAGTAAGAAGTGAGTGTGAGAGTCGTGTACCCACTAGTGAGATGAGTGTTGGGTGTACAGAATATAGAATGTAGTAAGAAGTGAGTGTCAGAGTCGTATCCCCACTAGTGAGATGAGTGTTGGGTGTACATAATATAGAAGTAGGTAGTAAGAAGTGAGTGTGAGTCGTGTCCCCACTAGTGAGATGGGTGTTGGGTGTACAGAATATAGAATGTAGTAAGAAGTGAGTGTGAGAGTCGTGTCCCCACTAGTGAGATGAGTGTTGGGTGTACAGAATATAGAAGTAGGTAGTAAGAAGTGAGTGTGAGAGTCGTGTACCCACTAGTGAGATGAGTGTTGGGTGTACAGAATATAGAAGTAGGTAGTAAGAAGTGAGTGTGAGAGTCGTGTACCCACTAGTGAGATGAGTGTTGGGTGTACAGAATATAGAATGTAGTAAGAAGTGAGTGTCAGAGTCGTATCCCCACTAGTGAGATGAGTGTTGGGTGTACATAATATAGAAGTAGGTAGTAAGAAGTGAGTGTGAGTCGTGTCTCCACTAGTGAGATAAATGTTGGGTGCTCAGAATATAGAATGTAGTAAGAAGTGAAAGTGATAATCATGTCCCCAATTAGCAGTATAAATACATTGACACGTTAAAAATGTGATTTATTTTATTATTAACTATGCTCTTGCCAAATAAATATTGGGACTTTTTGGAGGCATTTACACGGGCTCAGTACCGTATAATAATAATTGTATGTTTTAAATAAATAGTACATACGCTGGTCTCAACTGTGCAAAGATCTGGAACGAAATTGGAAAACCGGGCAAGTGTCCTGTTCCATCTGGAATCCACAATCTCCCAACAACTGTTGTCACTGTACCAAAAGTTAATATCCCATCATTCCTCACCTCGGTAAGTACTACGCTATATGTCATTGATCTTTCATTTATTGCTTGATATCAATATGCTGTTGAAAGTCCTTGGATCTTATTATCTACATTCGCATATCAAACTCATTGTAACATTTGCATAACATAATTGTAACATAATTAGTTTCCATGCCCACTCCCTCTCTCTGACACGTAATAAACAAAGTCAAAATCACGTAAAAATTACAACATTTTGTGATTTTACTCGAAAAGTTCGTGAATGACAACATTTTTACCTGTGAATTCATAATATATTATATCTTAGCTGTTAGTCCAGGCATTTTACGACAAAAAGTAGGTCAACCTATCACTAATTGCAACAGAAGGTTTTCCTGCATAATATAGTCCAGAATACCGTCTAGAACAACATACTAAAAGTCTACAAAATTATATGCACGGGAACATCCTCAAAATCGACTTTATTTGAGGTCCAGTATTTCATTGACATGAAAACGAGGCTCTGAACCGGAAGTTGTTTTATTATGCCTTTGAATGGCTTGTATTTGCCTGAAATCACCTGGAAACCAGGAATTGTGATTGAGGTAGTGTAAGTAAGCTGACAGGGAAACAGGAAGGGGGTGCGGACAATAAAATAGGGGGTGGTACGTACTGGTAGTGACAATTAAGGTGCGGTACCGTATATAAGCCCACTTTAATATATAAATTGTGTTAGCTATGTTTCTGATTTCAATCATTGCATCGTTTTAAAATCAAATAAAGTAAATATAAAATAGGTGATTGATATATTCATGGGGCTTTCAGTATATAATAAACGCCGTGCTAAAGTTATCTTGCGGGAGTCGTTTATAACGGAGGTTTAACTCTATGCTTGTTTCTTAACTGACGGTCTGCAATATAACGTTGGATCTATATACGTTGGATTAATGATTGATGTCAGTCAATCAATTGTATCAACTACGTGGAATAGTGTTTGTTTTTATTAATATAAAGTTCGGAAAGTAGCTAGGGTCAGTTTTCGGGATTAGTAGCCTTCGGAGTCATTACTTTTGGGGCGGTCGCTATTTTCTTTTATTTCGGGGGGTCGTTACTTTCAGGTAGGAAAAACATTAAATAATATTGGTATACCATGCTTTATCTCCCAAGTAAATAGCTGCATACGAAATCAGTCAACAATTGTTGTTAAACGGGATATTTTTGCATGCAATTTAATCATTCTCTAAATGCGCCAAAATCAGTATACCGTCAGTTCAGTAAAACGCAGGCCAGTGTGTCATTTTGCCGCAGGATGAAACGTAGAAAGATATTTTTTGTGTTGTTTGCGTGAAAGACTATGGTATACTTAATCAGCTCAGTACGCTGATCACCGTTTCTTCACTAAATTAAACACTTGGCAAGAAATACTATTTCTAGGTGATATTAATAGTCTGTCGCGACGATCAGTGATTTTTTTTTTTAACAAAGCAAAAGTTTGCGTGTCACTGTACTTTCGGGCTTCGGGGGGCTGTTATTATATTTATTACCAGCCATGAATTTTGGACGTTACTTTCGGGGGGTTGTTATATACTTTCTGAACTTTACGCCGGTATTATCACTTGCTCAGATGATGGACGATTAGTTTGAAAGTTCAGTGGCTATAGTTGACATCAACTTGGATATTACTGTGATTTGTACAATCCGTCATTAAACGGGGGATTACCAGAGCAAATCATCAGTGATTACCCTTCACACCTGCCTTCAGTGAAATAATCTCCTTTCCAACTGTTTTGCTTCATTAATGGTATTTACGTCAACCCTATTTTCGGGCTTCCACCCGTATATTTTTGTAAACGTTTTAAGGTCGCCATACACGAGGGAACATGTGGTAGGGATATGTCCCAGGGACATACAGCAGCAACAAAATCACGTTCTGTATACACAAGGGGAAGTGTAGCGGGAATATGAAGCAGGGACAACATTTCAACAGACACACATTCAGGAAAATGTAGCAGGAACGTGTCGCAGGGACGTGTAGTAGGAACATGTCCCTCCGTCTGAACTCCCAGGTCTGGACTATTTTGTTCAAAGCTGTGAAGCACGATTTTTCCAGAAATTTTGTCCCCGCAACATTTTCCGGTACAGAATGTGATTTTTTCGATGCTGTATGTGCCTGGGATATGTCCCTGCTGCACTGTCCCTCGTGTATAGCGACCTTTAGGAACGTTTTTGGCCGGTCCACACGTCGTATACTGCGATTGTTTACGGATCGTTTTGAAGGTTACGTGACGCGTGATTTGTCCCAAAAATGGCGAGTGAATCGCGAAAAACACTTCATAAACAAAATATAAAGACGTGCATGAAATGGCTTAAATGCGGATTCTTTTGAGTCATGAATTTACGAAAAAATGGCTTGTGAAGCACGATCACAACCCCCTTTGCTACCCTGTGAAAATCGCCGTGAGATCGCTCTATATCTTACAAATGAAATAAAATTGACGCTTTGCAGTAAAATCGCATGCATGTAAACAGTGCTCGAGACATTTTCAGCTAACAAATGTTTCCATTTGCTCAGCTGGAACTGCTATTTTTTTAGCCTATAATTATTTGCTTCTTCATGCGAAAATTGGCCAGCTTGCGAAAAAGCTGATTTAGTTTCCCTGTCAGCTTACTTACACTACCTCAATCACAATTCCTGGTTTCCAGGTGATTTCAGGCAAATACAAGCCATTCAAAGGCATAATAAAACAACTTCCGGTTCAGAGCCTCGTTTTCATGTCAATGAAATACTGGACCTCAAATAAAGTCGATTTTGAGGATGTTCCCGTGCATAGATTTTTGTAGACTTTTAGTATGTTGTTCTAGACGGTATTCTGGACTATATTATGCAGAAAAACCTTCTGTTGCAATTAGTGATAGGTCTATCAGTAAAATGCCTGGACTATGTGACATAAACTAGTTTTGAAAGTGACAGCTTTATAATTTATAAATGGGGCAAAATAGATTTAGAAGCCGCTCAGTTGTAGAGATTTTCACAAGTGAGCGTGACCTTGTTGTCACGGTCAGACGGGGATAACTGTGTTTAAACTCTAAATATACGTAATGCTCTAAACGCATGTTTACCGCGAAAATCTGATTTTTTCTCAGTTTTTCTGAAATTCTCAGTTTTTCTTCTTCTTCTTCTTCTTCTTCTTCTTCTTTTTCTTCTTCTTCTTCTTTTTCTTCTTCTTCTTCTTCTTCTTCTTCTTCTTCTTCTTCTTCTTCTTCGTGTCATCAGTCATCAGTCATCTTCTTCTTTTTCTTTTTCTTTTTCTTTTTCTTCTTCCTCTTCTTCTTCTTCATTTTCTTCTTCTTCATTTTCTTCTTTCGTCATCAGCCATCATCATCTTCTTCTTCTTCCTCTTCCTCATCTTCTTCGTCATCATCTTCGTCTTCTTTTTCTTCATCTTCTTCGTATGCAGTCATCATCTTCTTCTTCTTCTTCTTCTTCTTCTTCTTCTTCTTCTTCTTCCTCTTCTTCTTCCTGTTCCTCTTCTTCGTCATCATCTTCATATTCATCTTCATCTTCTTCTTCGTCATCATCTTCATCTTCTTCTTCTATTTTTTGTTGTTGTTGTTGGTCAATTTTTGTTTTCAATTCAAGTGTATATCATTACGTTTATATATTTTCTAATTTGTTTAAAATTGCTACTCTTGCAGGGTCAATATTGGGTGCAAGGCAAACTGTACGACACCGATACAAACAACATTGTTGGATGTATTGAAATTGATGTAACAATTGCTTGAATAAATGTCAGAAAATAAAAATGTTTTAGTCCATTCCCTTGGTTTTGGAAATTTCCAAAAACTTTCCAATACATTTCAAAGGTTTGAAAATCACAAGTTTATCGTATTCCATTGAATTCGCTCATTTTTGGATTTCGTGCTCTAACAAGATATTAGTGGACTTAGCATACACTAAGGAAGACATTGAAATTAAAATAGAGAACATTGAATATGAAACATTCCAACGTGTCTGGGTTTGAATTCACAGTCATTTTATCGGGTGTTACTAAAACGAGTAACGGAGAGTAATGAGTAACGAGTAACAGAGTAACGAGAAAACGAGTAACAGCCAAATTTCGCCACATAGAAATTTCCAATAGCGAGTAACGAACTAATGGCAAAACGAGCAACAGCCAAATTTCGCCACAGAGAAATTTCCTTTAATAGCGGGTAATCGACTGCTTATGATCTTTTGCGAAACGATGCGATACGAATCTTTTGCGAAACGAACTCTACTGTACAATACGTGATAATTGCAATTCTTCGAATTCACTCTCTAGACGGCCTCTTTGGTCAAGAAATATAAACATCGAAGCAAATCATATCTGAGGCTTTCATATAAAGTCATCGAGAAACCTTTTATTTCATTCAGTCTTTCCATCCAAAACGGCGTCTGCGTTTTTAAGCCATTAACGAGATCCAATGAGCCTATATTGGAAGGTGGCGGCACTGTTATTGCAAAGTCCTGCATGGTTTTTAATAGTCTTCTATGAAACGTTGTCGTTGAATTTCCTGCTAAATGTATACCTCATTCTCTTATCCAAATATATGAATACTCGAGTAAAGGTTTTTGGGACTTCTGTTACATGTGAGCAAATCTTATAAAAAAATAATTGACGAATTAAAAACGAAATGAGAGTTTTGTCACTGTCCCCTCCCCCCAAGGGGTAATGGAGGGTTTTCTTCGCGGGCGACAGCTAGAGAACCAGAAAATATTACTTTATTACCTTTTTTGTAACTTACATGTAGCAGAAAATTCGCTAATCTTGACGACAACGTTTCATAGAAGACTAAAACCAGGACGAATTGGCGGCCTTGCAAGTAAACTGCGACACTCTTGAGCATTCTTTTCATAGCTTTTGAGATATACGCGTTATAGAGATTCTGATTCTTGAAGTTTACTGATTCACCCAGTGGTTTGACAATCTTCCATGCACGTAAAAATGTTTGATTTTGTGATCGTTTCTTGTCCATTTCAGCCGTGGAAACGGTCCATTCTGATTGGTTGGTTTTTACAGAGATGTCAGGTCCGCTGTCATATACGTTTATTTATTCGGCAGCCTCTCAATGGAGCTAATATGTATTTGGCTATTGTCTTTACTTTATCCATTACCCATATTACTTGTTTTTGAACAATTTTCTATGTTGCGAAATTTGGCTGTTACTCGTTTTGCAATTAGTTCATAGACCTATTCGGGTAACGCAATGTTTACATTCTTTATCCCAATTCAAAACCAGAGCTTTTTGTTCCAAACATTTCCATGTCAATGCTCTATTGAAATAGACAACAGACAAAGAACCGTATTCCCAAAAGGTCTGAATTGGGTACAACATTTCGTTAGCCGATTCCGTCTATTACTCGCTATTGAAAATTTCAATGTGGCGAAATTTGGTTGTTTTTTTTTTTTTTTTCTTTTTTCTTTTTTGGCTGTTACTCGTTTTGCAATTAGTTCATTACTCGCTATTGGAAATTTCTATGTGGCGAAATTTGGCTGTTACTCGTTTTCTCGTTACTCTGTTACTCGTTACTCATTACTCAGTTACTCATTTTATTAACATGCTCATTTTATCATGTGAGGCGATATGAGTGATATGCAAAGCGATCCTTTAGTAACACATAAGTTTGTCCAATTCAGATATACACCAGTTATCAGAAACGTTGTCCTTTTACAAAATACAAAATAGTAAATAGTAAAAAGGGATTAATTAGAAAAAAAAATCATGCGTAACGTATCCGAATCCTTCAATTTGATTGGTTCGCTGCTCGGGCTGTATTTTCGAAAAGCGAGGCCGAAGGCCGAGAATGGGATCCCTGTGAAGGAGTTGCCTTCCAAATCCAAACGTACTAGGACCGCGTCATGGGGCCGGTTGCATAAAATCCGTTCTTAAATGTTCACTTAAGTGAGGCACTTAATATTGTGCTACGGGTTTCCTAAAGCGTGTTGCATGAAGCTTACTTAACACTTTCGTAAGTGAATTACTTAAGAGTGAATTTACGGGGACACTAAAGTGCTTGGTTAAGCATAACTACTTTTATTTCATAGATCTCATATAATTTTATTACAGAAATGTATAATTAACAAATCCTATAGAAACTAATGAATCAAATAAATCAAAAAGCTTTCAAAAATGAATAACATCGATTGTGCAAAAATGTAAACGGATTAGAGTACAAACCATATGTCCGTGAAGCAGCACTAACTAATTAGTACTAAATAGCACTAATGCCGAAACAATAGAAAACAATAGAGATAAAACTATGTAGTACTATTTAGTAATAGTACTATTTCACGGAAATATGGTTTGCACTCTACTTGATGAAATTAAGGAAAGAAAAATGTATTGAGCATATGTGACCATGTCAAGTTTTAGTAGTTATTTCGTTTATAGTTAGAAGCGCGTGCCAAACATAGATTACGTGAGTTCCTGTCAGTAGACGTAACACTAGGCGTGACACGAACGTGCTACATGCGATGTGGATAAGATAATCCTGTTATCACAAAGATGGCATAAATGCGTGTCAAGAACCTTCGTTCTTACGCATTTTTCCCTTACGTGATTCCGTACTACGTGAATTGCTAAGCCAGGGCGTATAATTGCGTGTTTCCGTTGTTTACCAAGTTATTTAGCATTCTTTAGCGTACATAGCTTTTCCAAAGCATATTTAAGAAGTGAGCTTTCATAGCTAAATCAGTCCAGTTTGAAGCGAGACAAGATCAAGTCAAGTGAAGGCAGTAATCAACGAAATCTCTTTAGACTAGCACCTCAAGTGTTAATTGGTATGTAACAGATTACTTTTAGATTCAGTAATATTGACTTCGTATTGTCGCCGCTAGTATTCTATTCAGTTTAAACTATGTAAATCGCTTGTATGTGATCGCTATTGAAGACTGTGATACGTGTAGTATTAGTTATTGTTTAGTACAAAGATTGATTCTAATTATGCTTTTCAACATTGTATATTTCAGCGTATTACTTTCGCCCTTAGTTTACCCTTAGTTTATACCATTGGTTTACCCTGAGTTAACTTTTGTCAATAAAGCAGTTGTTAAATTACTTTGCTTCACTCGTCTTACAATCGTAAAAAGATCACTTGGTCACATTTTTGGCGTCGCGAGCAGGATTGTAAGATTGTGTTAAGTAGTGTAATAAAATAATTGTTGTGGGCGAAAGTAAAACAAAGATGTCTCTGTCTGCTGATGATGCAAAGACCCTACAAGAGAAGGTCGAACTGTTGCTGAAAGAACAGGAGGTAGCGAAGAAGGCCCTTGAAGACCTACAGAATCCATCACGTTCAAGTGGAGTCAAGCGTCAGTTTGTTGTCGTTCCACGAGAAAGAAAGATAAAAACATTCTCTGGAAGACCGAAGGATGGCTCTAGTGAACAGACGATTGAGGAATTCATTGAGGAAGTCAAGACAATAATCGGAGCAAGGGACATGAGCAAGGCTGAGCAGCTTGACTTCATCACCTCACATCTAGAAGGAGCTGCGAAAGAAGAGTTGAAAGTCTACCCAGAGGAGGATAGGAGAGATCCCAAGAAAGTGTTCGAAATCCTTGGCGATGCTTTCGGCGAAAAACGCTCGAAGCCGCAACTCTTGAAGGCATTTTACGATCGAAGACAGAAGGACGGAGAGAGTCTAAGAGAATTTTCACACGCTTTAAGTGAACTGTGGACTCGTGTTGTGAAAAAGGACACGAAGTGTTCGGCGGACTCGGACACCATGCTACGTGATCAATTTGCGGACAACGTGCGTGACGCTTTACTGCGGAAGGAACTTAAACGCAGTATAAAGTGCGACCTGGTATTTCTTTTCTGGACATTCGAGAAGAAGGAATAAGCTGGTCTGAGGAAGAAGAAAAGTCGCCTCACGCAACCCAGCGTTTCAGAAATACCACAAGTACTTCGGAGGTCAAGGCTGAAAGTTGTATACTTCAAGGGAAAGACCCGCAGGATTCAACATTGCGTGACCTTGCCAAAATGTTGCAACAACAGCAGGAGGCTATAAAAGAGTTAACTGCTGCTGTGGCTCGACTGAAGTCGTCACCTGAGAGAAAACCGCAGGGACAACTGTGTTACAAATGTCGGAAACCTGGACATTTTGCCCGTAATTGCACGCAGAAAGAGCCGGATACGCAAGGTGATGGTCGTAAAGATACAAAGAAATATGCGAGTGCTAGTGAGCAAGCAACTAATCAGGAACCCAAGCCACCGTCAAACTAGCACCCCCTGTCGCTATGAGTCAAGCGTCAGGAGGGGGCAGTTCTGGCTCATCGATTGTTACTTCTCCCAAAGACATCTACGAGAGAGCTGTAGGAAAATGTCCTGTCGTAGTCGTTGACATGGGTGGAGTGCAAGTCAATTGTCTACTAGATTCGGGTTCTGAAGTGTCAACCATTACGGAGAGTTTCTTTAAAAAACATTTTCAAGGAAAAGATCTTCTGTGCACCAGCGGCTGGCTAACGCTTACTGCTGCTAACGGGTTGGACATACCCTATGTGGGTTACTTTGAACTCGATGTGTGTGCTCTAGGCATTAATGTTGCCCAAAGGGGTATACTCGTCGTAAAGGATCCTGAAGGCAAAGACGCAAGACAAAGGAAACAAGTTGTGCCAGGGCTTGTTGGCATGAATATCATATCTAAACTAAAGGACATGATTACGGACACTGATTATAAGGACAATCTAAGTGAGGAGTGGAAAGGTGTTCTACAACTGGATATTTGTGAATCATCTACGTCAGTAATAGGATTCGCCAAAGTTGCAGGTAAAAATAAAGTCAGGATTCCTGCTGAATCAGTTTCAGTCATTCAAGCAACAGGCTTGAATGGCGGGAAAATGGATTACACCGCCTTAGTGGAACCTGTAAGCTGGTCATTACCAGGAGACATTGTTGTTGTCAATACTGTAACGACAGTAATTGGAGGACGCATGTACATCAGAGTGGCAAATCTTGGAAGGGAGGATGTGTTCCTAAACCCTCGGACAAGGATTGGAGTCGTCCACTCAGTTGAGAATTGTGTAGTCCCCAGTGATAAAGTTGACTTCAAAAGGGTGTCGGTTAACGAGGAAATGGTCTGCTTAAAGGAATTGGAGTCTGATGAGAAGACTGATGTGTCTTCGGACTTTGCATGTCCTGTTGATCTATCAAACATTGACTGTACTAACGAGCAGCGACTAAAACTTTATGACCTGCTACGTAAGCACGCTGATTTGTTTGCAAAGGAGGATGAGGATCTTGGATATACTGAAACAGTAAAACACAAGATACGAACGGTGGATGATGAACCAGTATGTCAACCATATCGTAGGATTCCGCCCAATCAGTACCAGGAAGTGAGAGAACACATAAAGAAGTTGCTGGACCGGAACATCATAAGGGAAAGTTATAGCCCTTTTGCGTCACCTATCGTATTAGTACGAAAGAAAAATGGTTCACTCAGACTCTGTGTGGATTACAGAAAACTTAACGAAAAAACTGTTAAGGACGCATTTCCGTTGCCGCGTATTGAAGAGAGTATTACGTCGATAACTGACGCTAAGTGGTTCTCAACTTTAGACTTGGCTAGTGGCTTTAATCAAGTTGCCATGGATACAGAGGACAGGCCAAAAACTGCTTTCTCTTGCCCGTTTGGATTATTTGAATACAACCGCATGCCGTTTGGTCTAAAAAATGCTCCATCGACGTTTTCCAGATTAATGCAACGTTGTCTTAGTGACATGGTCTATGTGTTGCTTCTTGTGTATCTGGACGACATCGTAGTGTACTCCGGTACGTTTGAAGAACATCTCGAGAGACTTGAAAAACTTTTCAACCGGCTAAGAGAACATGGACTTACATTACAACCCGATAAGTGCCACTTTCTTAAGCGTGAAGTAACGTATGTCGGACATTTGTTGTCAGCTGAAGGCATCACTACAGACCCGGAAAAGACTGCAGCAGTAAGGGAGTGGAAGACACCAACCACTGTAAAGGAGCTAAGATCATTTCTTGGATTTGTGGGGTATTACAGGAGATTCTGCAAGAACTTTGCTGCCATAGCAGGACCATTGCACGAACTTGTAAACACCTGCTTGAAAGAATTGAAGGAACATCGAAAGCTCAAGATCCCCTTCACACAACGTTGGAACTCGAACTGTCAGAAAGCCTTTGATACGTTGAAGGAAAAGTTGACATCGCCGCCTGTGCTTGGTTACGTGGATTTCTCTAAGCCATTCGTCGTTGAAACAGACGCGAGTAACGAAGGTTTAGGTGCTGTGTTATCACAAGACCAAGATGGTCAGCGCAGAGTTATCGCCTATGCAAGCAGACGTTTGGCCAGTACAGAGAGGAATCCAACTAACTATAGTTCAATGAAGCTTGAGCTATTGGCGTTAAAGTGGGCAGTCACTGAGAAATTCAGATCGTACCTCCTTGGTTCAAAATTTGTGGTGTACACGGATAACAACCCGCTCAAGTACCTCAACACGGCAAAGTTAGGAGCATTGGAGCAACGATGGGCTGCACAGCTAGCATTGTTTGACTTCACTATAACGTTCCGAAGTGGCAAGAGTAATGCAAATGCTGACGGACTCTCGCGAAACCCAGTAGGAAAGGAACCAGTTGTGAATGAAGAAGACGGTTATACAACCATAGAGAGTATACTAGCACAACCGACTACTACAATACCTGTTGAGCTGCGGTATGCCTGTGTGAATTCTCAATCACAGAAAGCCCAGAACAATAGAATAGACACTCATAGAGACATTGGACTTGATAGACAAGTCACACACGAGAAAGAGAAAGAGAGTGGTGTACCTACTACTACAGCGTTTCCTTCGCACTCTAAAGCTGAACTTACTGAGATGCAGAACAGTGATGAAACAATAAGCCAATTCCTGAAATACTGGAAAGAGGGAAGAAAACCAAACTTCCGTGAGCGAAGGGGTATGCCTAGCAAATCCATATCTATGCTACGCCAGTGGGATAGGATGCAACTGGAGGCTGGAGTGCTGTACAGAGTCGTACAAGATCCAAACCATGGACAACTCAGACAGCTTGTTGTACCCACTGTGTTGAGAGACAACGTCATGCAGAGTTTACATGATCAGATGGGACACCAAGGAGTTGAAAGGACATCTCAGCTGCTGCGCAGAAGGTGTTACTGGCCTGGACTACACAGTGATGTAGATGTTTGGATAAAGAAATGTGAGCGTTGCACGTTATCCAAAATGCCACTGCCGCGCATCAGACCACCAATGGGAAACCTTTTGGCAACAAAACCATTGGAAGTTCTGGCTGTAGATTTCACTCTCTCCTGGAACCAGCGAGTGATGGACGAGAAAATGTGCTCGTAATGACTGACGTATTCACCAAGTTCACCTTAGCTATACCGACAAGGGATCAGAAGGCTAACACAACAGCTAAACTGATACTCAAGGAATGGTTCATGCGATATGGCGTACCTAACCGCATCCATTCTGACCAAGGACGTAACTTTGAGAGTGAGGTAATCATGGAGCTGTGTGGATTGTACGGAATAAAGAAGTCGCGAACAACACCATACCACCCGCAAGGTAATGCACAATTCGAGAGATTTAATCGCACGATGCATGACCTTCTGAGATCTCTTCCGCCTCACAAGAAGAGAAAATGGACGGAGCATTTACCGGAGCTGCTGTACGCATATAATGCAACGCCCCATTCATCAACCGGATACTCGCCATACTACCTGATGTTCTGCAGAGAACCTCGACTACCTGTCGATCTGTTGTTAGGAGCAGAAGAGGATGTTGAAGATGAGATCCAGAATGACTGGCTGGCTACACACATGTCCCGCCTGAGAGACGCTTACCTCAAGGCAGGAGAGCATCTCGAACAAGCTGCAGAAAGGCGCAAGAAGGCTAGTGACCAGACAGCATTCGATGACCCACTAGAGATTGGTCAACTCGTGTATCTCAGAAACAAAGTGAAAGGAAGAAACAAGATTCAAGATTCATGGAGCCCTACCCTATATAGAGTCATAGGAGTTCCAGACAAAGATGGCGCCGCATATACAGTTCAGTTATATAAGGGAGACGCGGAGCCACGAAAAGTAAGCCGTTCCTTTATGCGCAAATGTCCACTCATTAAACCACAGGACTTTGCAAGAAGACGAACACAGACACACACTAGTGCACTGACTGAAGAGAGTGACAGCGAAGATGAAGATGAAGTCGCTATTGTTATTAGAACAAGTAATGCGCCAGACGCGCATCCAGTACTACAGACAACAGACGTAGAAGATACACCAGATATTACGGATATTGTTACGGACGGTCAGGCAGAAAAGACAACGGACAGAAAACTGCGAAGGACTACCAGGACTACTGCTGGAAAATCAGGATCAAGATACGGATTTACCCAGTCTGTCCTTGTTGCGTCCACAACAGCATATTTTTGAAAAGGACTTGACCATTTATTTTATTTTGCTATGTTGGTTTTTGGCTCACACATTCTTTTAGTCTAAGTGAAAAATTTGGTTATATGTCGAGGACGACAATATCAAAAAAGTAGGGGAGGGTGTGACCATGTCAAGTTTTAGTAGTTATTTCGTTTATAGTTAGAAGCGCGTGCCAAACATAGATTACGTGAGTTCCTGTCAGTAGACGTAACACTAGGCGTGACACGAACGTGCTACATGCGATGTGGATAAGATAATCCTGTTATCACAAAGATGGCATAAATGCGTGTCAAGAACCTTCGTTCTTACGCATTTTTCCCTTACGTGATTCCGTACTACGTGAATTGCTAAGCCAGGGCGTATAATTGCGTGTTTCCGTTGTTTACCAAGTTATTTAGCATTCTTTAGCGTACATAGCTTTTCCAAAGCATATTTAAGAAGTGAGCTTTCATAGCTAAATCAGTCCAGTTTGAAGCGAGACAAGATCAAGTCAAGTGAAGGCAGTAATCAACGAAATCTCTTTAGACTAGCACCTCAAGTGTTAATTGGTATGTAACAGATTACTTTTAGATTCAGTAATATTGACTTCGTATTGTCGCCGCTAGTATTCTATTCAGTTTAAACTATGTAAATCGCTTGTATGTGATCGCTATTGAAGACTGTGATACGTGTAGTATTAGTTATTGTTTAGTACAAAGATTGATTCTAATTATGCTTTTCAACATTGTATATTTCAGCGTATTACTTTCGCCCTTAGTTTACCCTTAGTTTATACCATTGGTTTACCCTGAGTTAACTTTTGTCAATAAAGCAGTTGTTAAATTACTTTGCTTCACTCGTCTTACAATCGTAAAAAGATCACTTGGTCACACATATTTATCTATTCAGTTATCATTGTACGAGTTCGTTTTTTGCAGGAAAAATAAACCTATAAATGCCAAAATTTGATATGGCTATAAGTTTTGAAATTATTTGATAAACCCTCATTCCCCCGCTGTTTCCTACACGAATTGGATTTACATGCGCGTGGTCACTTGCGCAGAAAGACATAACCTTGTCGAAATTCTGCAGGCATCACTGCCTCTCCCCCCCTTCTCTCCCCATTCCCCCTCTTCCAGCTCTCTTAAACAGGAAGCCCAAGACCAAAGAACCCAAAAATCTCCCCCAGTGATCTTACTTAAAAAGTGCTACTTGGACGAAAATCGATCGAAATTTAATTTAGCTGAAACTTCATTGAATAATTCTTCAAGGGTCTAATAATAACCAGTTATAATCTTTTTTTCGATATTCCAGAGGGAAGTACTATATTTTTTTATGAATCTTTAGAGGTGTCAGTGACGTCATCTACTCAACCCAACATTCAGCTCCATACATTTCTTTGTAGTTTTGTGATCAAAATATCTCAATGTTTTGTTCAGATAACAGCTCTGCATTGAAGAAAACTGGTCAGAAAATCAATCCTAAGCACAAATAATGTAATAAAACTCCTTCACCCAAACTTTTAGCTTCATAGAAATAAAATAATTCAAGAAACTAAACACAAAGAAATGTATGGATCGAAGCCGTGTTGAATGTTAGGGTTGAGTAGATGACCTCACTGACACTTCTAAAGATTCATAAAAATGTATTACTTCCCATTGGAATTTTGAGAAAACACATTTAAACCAGTAATTGTATGGCTCTTTGAGATTATTTCAGTGAAGTTTCAGCTAAATTAAATTTCGATCGATTTTCGTCCAAGTAGCACTTTAACATTTCTAATTTATTTTCCAAATTACTAATTATCTTTATGCTCCCTCTAAACGCTGGGCTGGGAGCCATTCAAAATCCGCGCTTTTAATATATTTGAGCCCGTGGTAAAATCAGCGGTAAACTGCAACAAAGTATCGTAAAAATTCAAGATGGCGGCATTCGTACGAGAAGGTGTACATTTCTTTGGAGGATTTTGAAAGATAATGCAGTTTAGTGGAGGAGGAAAAGGCTACTGTGATCAGAGGAGATATTTTACTGCTGACCAGGGCCCTCGTAAATAAACACAGGCTGGAACAAAATGAAATAACCAAGTATTTCCTAGCACAATACTCACTCGTTAGACGTGACTCATGTTGTGAGCTCAAGCACTGGTAATATAATCGTACACTACAGTTTTAAGAGTATAAACTATACAAGGACTTTGCCATTGAAGTATATAAATGTTGTTGCAAGATGGGTTCACTTCGGTTGAAGGTTTGAGCATGCTGATCGATTCAGTGATAGCACACGCTAAATTGAAAGCTAAGGAAGACAGGGAAGAAACATCGAATGTTTTCACGAAGATATTCAAGAATAGACCAATGGAGCCGCCAATATCAAGCCAGAGATACCATTTATAATCAGCTATTCTTTTTTTAAGGAATTCGTTTCTCTAAATTTTTATATTATTGTATCCCTAATTATGTATAATTCGAATAATTTCTGATAACAAATTTGAAAACAATTTTAATTAGTCATGATTATGGATACAAATGAATTCCTCAAATACTATCTAATAACTAAGGAGTTTGCAAAAACGTTTATGTGAACTTATTGATTTAATAGTTAGTATTATTTAGACTTTAAATTCTTGAATAGCTTTAGGTGATACTTTCAGTTGGGTATCCAAAATGCTCAACCAAGTGAGCTAATCAGGCCAATGAAGCCACAGTTATCCTATCCAAGTTTATTCTCAGGGATTTTACTTAAAGACTGTGGTATGTATTATGCTAAGGTATTCGAGTGGGCCTACTTGTAGTTGTGCTGGGAAATACTTTCAATCATTTTCCTCCAGTGTGCATTTCAAAATAGCTCTAGTCAATTTGAATAGTTATATAATATATATTGCCTTTTTAACTCTTTGTAAAACAGCTATTCTTTAAATTCATGACTAGCAATGTATATGTGTAAAATGCTATTTACAGAGAACCAAATAAACACCTATGCCTATGTGATTCAAGTTTTATGTTTCATGAAGTATTTGTTATTTTTTATATATATGCTTTTAACTCACCTTTTCATCACAGAACACACATATATTTCTGACTGACTTGTTATCACAGATCCAGAATATGTACTTAGTTAACCCATCCTTAGTTATGGTAATGACATGACAAGTATCCTTACAGACGTTCATGGTTATTATATATAATAATGATATATTATAATAATGAACTTTATAGTGTGTATTTATCTAAATATACCTATACATGTGTATATGCATTGATCGCTCTATTTTTATCTATCTACACAATGGTTTTCATAAACCTCCCTGTGAAACAGAAACTATTATTAATAATTACTGTGCATGTTAATAATGGTTTTGAATAATAACAAAGGAACACATTGCAATTATAATTTACTAATGTGTTTACAATAGACTAATGTCTATTACTCTGTAGATAGATAACATTGGAGATATATTTATAATACTAATCCTGAAGTTGTCCAATAGGGTTCTCCCCGCTGATAGCTTACCCCAGCTCACAGTACCGACCGGCTCTACACTACAACTATATATACCTATAAGCTTACTAGAAAGTAAACCCGTGAAATATAAACTAATAGTTAATGTGCAATAGTCAAAAGAAAACAATGGAATTAGTGTCTACTAGTGTTAATTAGTTTAATATCTATTTGACAGGTTTATGAAAACCACTCTATTATAATTATACACCCATGAAACAACTATAACACAATTATTAGCAACAATTTACTAATATATTTAGCACTGAGTCAATGGATAATAGATTCAATTCAGTACTAGTATAGCTTGATAGCTTTCATATGTTTGTCATATTGTCTGTATTCCATAACCAAAAACAAACAATTAAACCAATAATATATGTAGGTGAGAAGGTAATAATTATGTAGTGAAATGACGTGTCTATACATTTACATATAAAACCACTCTTGTGGACAGTCTTAAATTACTCTACTGTCCCAATAACTACAATGTATAGCAGCTATTGTATCATTGTTTTCTACCAGCAAACCAAGTCTTAAGCATAGAATAATAATAAAAACAACAATAATATACAACAATAATAACAATATTACAATAATAACAACAATTAGTCACAATATATTTGATAAATAACTTTATTAGCATATTTCTTATGGCTTCAAGGTAAGCTTAAGTTATATAAGCTTAATAAGCTTTAATAGTTAATTGAAAGTCTTAACTTTAAAAAGTAACTTATACCTTAAGCTATATTTCATAAAAACAATCAAGTATTAAAGCTGAATTGAAGTGCACAAAACATTGTTTACAATATATTATCGCACAAGCGAACGGCTGTACTATATTTTCGCGGAGTCAAGATTATGAAAACTGCTCACATGAAACTTAATAACTCAAAGAAGACGAAAACAATATTCGTGAAACGAACACAACATTTACTTTAATGTATTTAGAAGAACTTGTTCTTGACAGATTTAAAATAGACATTGAAATAAATGAGAAATGTGTACTTAACCAAATCGCCTCGTGTGTCTCAAACTCTGATCGATTAACACAAGTGATCTCGCGCACGAAAGGCTTCAAACGTGAAGCTCATTTTCTCTTCAAAAAATGGCGTATTCGCTCTGAGACTCCAGCTACAAGCAGATCGATGATAACTCGGTCATATGACGAAAGATTACCGACAGTCTATCACAAATATAAATCAAAATCAATATTTTCTCGCGGAGCGCTCGTTTCGCGTTCGGTTTCTCGTTGGTGTCGTTTCAAGTCAATGCGAAGTCACTCGGAAGAATCTTAATAACTTCAAAAAGAAGCATGTAAGCTCACCAAACCGTTAACATAGATACCTTGACACTAATACAATAATCTGTTCTTTTTACAATT
>JAUJYZ010000942.1:0-24505 GCA_033675265.1 Actinostola sp. cb2023 | reverse complement strand
ACAATGCATTGATAGAATTGCCCCCCCAGATGGGTACTAAAAATGCTATTTTTGGGTCTGGGCTCAGGGACTATTAAACCTCTGTCACTCCTAATAGCTGTCAGTGTTATTAGATGAAAGAAACAAAAGTACTGAGTGTCTAATAGTGTGCCGTATGGTGTAGTAGTAATGTCCAGGTTGATTGGAATCATCTATCTTATGTAAAGTAACTTATTTGTAAATAAACTGACCTGAAATGAACTGGTAGGATGCGGCAAAGAGGGGGGGGGGGTGGGGGGGGGGGGGCATGGTAATACGAACACTTTAACAGATCACATGACATGTCCAGTATACGCGCGATACCAACGAAATTATCGCGCGATTAGTGAATTCGCGCGATAGTTACAACAGTATCGCGCGAGAGAACACAGTAATCGCGCGATTATTCTAACAGAAATATTGTTTGTTGATGGCAATTATGGGGATCCATTTAGGCTGTGCCAAAATCAGCTCATGTTCTGCAATTTTACCACCACGTTAGATAGATGACAAACTTGTAAGTGGCATGTGATATAACACCTTACAGTCTAACAACTCAGAGAACGGCTATCTTAGCGTATCACGAATTTCCACAGCAGAATAGGTTTGCCACTCAGTAAAAGACCATTTATACTCCATTTTTCAGTACATACTCTCAGGGTTAAACAAACTTTTTCTCATTTCCACTTGTCAGTGAGAGTGGTTTTCAGATTTTAGGTCCGATGATAAAATTACTGGTCCAAAAAAAAAAGACGATTTACTTAGAGAATACACCAATTTATTTATTATTAATAACCAAAAAGAAACATAAATAAATTAAAAAACCAGCAAGGACAATGAATTAATTAAAAAGGATTTTTGACTTGTTCTGGATACTGATTATCCGAATTAAAGATTTGATGGAGCATTATGTCAATGGCCAGAAACAGGAATCAGTCAGCAGTGTCACCCTTACCACTAATATGACAATAAAGAAAAGAGGGGTTCTTACGCTAAATTAGTATGCACCGAATACAATATGCCCACGTCTCCTTGATCGACGTGTTTTTCTTTCAAAACTTGAGCAAAGCAATGTTATTTACCTATTCTTACATTTGAAACAAGAGGCATTCATGTGTTAATAATCATATGCATTATATAGCGCCTGATTGACAGACCGGCTCTAGGTGCATTAAAGTGTGTATAATAATAAGAACGGAACCAAAATATTGCGAGTTTTCATACCTTCACGCGTTCCAGATCGGAGATTCGACAAATTTGTCAACAACGTGGTGTTCACTTCACCTTCCTTGCCCTATATCGCACAAATACGGATTTCCTGCTCAATTTCTATTAAACATTTAGGTTTTTAAGCATTATTTTTCGCGGGAAAAAATGCATTGTCTCGCGTCTAGCTGAGGCCCTTCTTGGATATTAGTAGGGGCCTTAGTGTACGGCCGGTTACGTGATGCCAAAGCATGCTAGGAAGTCAAAAGCCGCCATGACCCGAATGATCGAGGGTAAATAATTGGTGTTTATTCTCACGTAATTACAAGGGATGTTGATTCAAAGAGTTTGCAAAATAGTAGCTTATATTGTATGCAGTTACGTTTTTACTGTCGGTTCGGACGAGTGCTTTGGGGACATCTTAGTGGTCCGAAGTAAAAATTACCGTCTCAGACGAGCGGACGAGTGGAAGTTATTTGCCCTGACTACTTACAGACAACGGCATTACCAATGTATGATTTGCATGGGCTCCCTGGTTTATTTCCAACCACAGATTAGTCCACCAAACTATCTAACGAGTGCACCAAATATTAGAAAAATTAGATAATATCATACACCCACGACAACATAGAGCTTACAATTTAGAGGTTTATTATAAAACGAAAACGATACCCAGACTTGATTATACCCTCTACACCCCACTGTACAAAAAGGAGGTGGGGGCCTGGAACGAAGGATATCAATGTAAAAATGGGAACTTGAAAATAAGTTGTACTCGATTATTTTACAATTCTTTAGGCTCCATTAACTCGATTGATGTTGATTATTAAATGTATAACTGGATCTCTGTAGACGTTCTATTTCACTGAAGAATTCGCACACAAGGAAAAGTTACACGAAACATCAGAAGCCATCAAAACACGTTAGATCTGACTGATCGTTGAAATCCGGCATTTAGAACGTACCAATGGCCCACTTGTTCCCTAACATTGGAGGGTCAAGTGCATTTTATTACTACATGTTATAGACGATTCAGAAGGACTTACATGACTACCAAGCTCTGTTAACCCTATTCAGGTATTTTGTTTTTGTAGTTCGACCGATCGAAATCTGACAGAATTTCGATGTTCGATTTGGGCCATTTTCCCCAAGTTTGAACGCTCACGATTTTTCAAAAAAATGCTATGCAGAAAGAGTTTATTGGCGTTTGTATTGTAAAAAATCGTACTGTATCACATTATAGTGACGAGTTTGAATCCAGGTGCCCGATTGAAAAAAAAACTCAAAGTGGGGTGGTTTCGGGATTATGAATACAACGCGTGAAGGAGAGTGCCTATTTTCCTGATTCCTATTACAATGGTGAGATGCAAATTCTTAAAACAAATTGCCGAAGAACTAGAAGGATGATGTTACACAACATGCCCCCAAAAGATGCATTAATACTCGAATTAACTTTATGCCGGCAGAGTTGCACAATCTTGACATTTTACAGTCTGCTGGACTTCGAAATTGCCCGAGCAGCGCAACTACTTAAAAAAAATTGTAAAAAAAAATATTTACATTATTTCAAGAAACCAAATCGCTATAGTGATTCCTTATTGTCAGGCCTTCAAGACAGAGTATAAGAAAAATTCACTTCGATCGAAAAAAATTGAATGGGCGTGTTTTACGGAGAACCCACTTAATTACTTGTGCCCAGCCTGAAACGTGGAAGCCTTTGAAAGCCTTTATCAGTATAACAAACTGCAGTAAACTCGGTACATTGTAAGGGAAAAGCATACAACCTGGATAACTGAATCGATCCAGAACGGCAGAAGCAGTTGAGCAAACACCCCAAAGTCTTACCCTAGACTCTAGACTAATGAGCACAATCAAGAATATATTTATATTGATATATTGCTATTTACTCGGCGTGGACGCCTGTGGCAGGACGAGTCCTTAAAATGGGCTTTTTTCGGGTCAGCAGTCCAGCCATCATTGCAGTTAGGAGCAGAATGTTCATTCGATGAGTCTAAAGTCAAAACCATGGCAACCTATCCACATATCGTCCATCGCTCGATCCTTCGTTCTCTTTGAATTGAGGATTGAAAACTAGATGTGGTTCGAGTCTCGTTACCTTCTCCAAAAACGCTTTACAAACGCAGGCCTAATACTAAAAGATGTCAGTGAGTTATTTTAGGCTGGCTATACTGCTAACTCAAAGGAATTCAAAGCAAACTATGAGTGTGAGATCAAATGAGCAAAATATATACAAACTAGAAATCAAAAGGACGAAACTATGACTAAAATACTTGTACCCTTGTACTGAAAAAGTACTGCTCAGATTGCTGATGAATACCAGACTCCTGATATGAAGAACTTAGCGCTGAAGAAAACCAACTGACCTTGATTGTACGATTAAAAGGAAATGCAACAACATTCGCATCTTGAAGCACACGAAGCATAAATTCTTCATTGGATTACTTCTCTGATTTTTAGGCAGTGTTTGTATAAGTAGTGTAGGAAAATCGGTAGCCAAGGTTAAAATTTCACCTTGTTTTCTTGCAAACAAGCGATTTATGGATGACGTGGATGTAATCAATCATAATTTGGAGGTCTGTATCATGATATTTAAAATAGAGTGGTTACAATTTACTGAACTCAAGAAGTCCAGATTACTTTAGTTCTTGGCTATATGTACAATAATATTAAAGATTCGTCCTGGAAAATAGAAGAGAAAATAGATCACTTGATTACTGCTACTTACACAGCATTGTTCTACCAAGTCATGCAACGAGTCATGGTTGTTAGTCATGCTTGCGGATGTCTACATGTACTTCTGTTATGACTGTTCAGAACTATTCGAAACTATGTGATGCATTAGGCTCCCTAAAATGTAATGAGGGGACGAAAAAATCATGCTGCTAAGCGGTCCAGCAGATCATCCCATCCGCCACTGAGTTGAAACGCTTCAATGAGGCGTCTAGTTATATCTACACAAGGTTGGAATTAGACTTGAAGGGCCATTCCAGCTAAATAAGCGATGCGCACAGGAATTTGGTAGCTAGGTAACATTC
This sequence comes from Actinostola sp. cb2023, assembly GCA_033675265.1. Taxonomy (NCBI): domain Eukaryota; kingdom Metazoa; phylum Cnidaria; class Anthozoa; order Actiniaria; family Actinostolidae; genus Actinostola; species Actinostola sp. cb2023. Next base: position 20,225 of record JAUJYZ010000942.1, on the reverse strand, counting down.
GTCAACATGGCTGCCATGTAAAACAAACCCGTCAGGTGTTGCCATTAACAGGTCTTTTTAAAAAAAAAAACATCAAAAAATACCAAAAAATCCAAAATTAAAATTAAAACAAAAAAAGGACTATCACTGTGCAGCAGGCATAGGGATGAAGAAAACCAAAGAGGAAAGGTCGGTATTGAAAACAAAAGTCGCCTGGAAGGAGGAAACTGCTGGTTGTTGTGTGAGTGAATCTCTTTATAGTTTTGTAAAATTATTTTATTTCCTTCACTAACTAGGACCTCCCGTCCCCATTGTGAATCCCATAGACTTTCCCGTCTTACCAAGACCTAATGTAGAAAGCAGATAAATCTGAGAGAATGCCAGATGAATCAAAAGGCGAAAGAAAGAAGAAGAAGAAAGTAAAGGCATCGCAAACCGATACAGATAAGGACGATATGTCGCAAGGAAGGACATGTCGTGAAGCGCTACCTGCCAGAGAGTTTGCAAAAGAAAATGAGAAGTTTTAGGACTTACTCTAGCTGCAATTTCTGAGATAGAAAGCCTAAAAAGTAAAAGTAAAGACCTTGGCGAAAAGTCAAGATCTAGAACACAATCTTGTGTTTGCACCAAGGAGAAATTCGAAGAAATCCAAAAAACAACATTAAAAAATGGCGGGACACAATGGATAGCATGCAAAAAAGACGTGGAACAATAAAGTAGTGGACTTAGCTCGAGAGAATAGCCGGTTCAATCAGCTAGAAGGGCACTCTAGACGAAAACAACTCAGATCTACAACATACGGAGACACCAAATTGAAACTATACAGATGCGAGAACACACTAAGTAGTTTAATAGATAAAAGAAGCTACAAGAGGACCCATTATGGCCTGTAAGATTAGTCTTGAAAGAGTTCATCGAGTCGGTCCGAAGGTAATTCTTCTTACAAAGCCTAGAGCATTTAATAGCCAAGTTACACATTCTTTAAGGAAAAAAAGAAAACAATCAGGAGGGATGGCATTCACACTTAAAAGGTTTCCAATTTTTTGGTCTCAGAAGATTTCGTACATGAGGTACTACAGTGAGAAAAAATCTCTACCCGTATTCAAAAAGAGGCTAAAGCGACAAAAGAAGAAAGCCCTTTAATACTCAAGGCACGACCAACTTATCATCGAAGGGCAGATCTATAAATGGTTATGGAGTCCTTTCCGACCATTACGCAAACCTGGAACGATATCGCTCTTTAAGCGTTCAATAACTATGAACAACTTCTTGCAAGTTTAGTTTAAAGCCTCTCAAGACCGAGCTCAACATTTTCTTGTCAGTAGCTTATTAGATCAGCGAAGCACCGTCACGAATTGAACATAGTCAACTATTCAGTCACAGAAAACCTTTTTGTCTGTTAAAATGTGTCTAAGAGTTGGAGGGATAATTATTATTTCCTCGTTTCTTCATATTTAGACGAATTATTTTGAGTTTAACATTTCACTATTCATCCAGTATTCATTCAGATACCTAATTTTATTCAAAAGAACAGGCTTGTGAAACTGTGGCAGACAAAGCTGATGTGTCAACTTGCTCCAAATTTACCATTTGGAGAAAAAATGGTTCCATTAAGCAACTTGAGTGTATACGAATCCCATGGGGATCAGTGACTACAGTAATTAGAACCTTTGTGCGATTCAAACTGCATTTCTGTAAATGTCAGGAGGCTTAATGCCAGTATCTACACAATTAGAAAAAGAACAAAAAAAAGATTTGGTGTGCGTGGCTGGCTGGTTGCGGCACAACAAAACATATCATTAGCTTTACTATCAAGAGAACATTTATAGTTTCCGAAAGCTGAGAAACAAATTTGTAATCTTGAATGGGGGTGGGCGGTGTGTATTACAGTCACGGAAGCAAAGCAACAGTAGAGGCGTAATTGATTTATTTAATCCTACCTGGCTGCGACATCATTATTAATGCCAATTGGACATTAAGAGCTGAGAGGTGGCTCGATTATTATTTTAGAGACTAAGAAGTAGAAGGCAATCCAACGATCTTTGTAAATATATACAGCCCCAATGAACGCAAGTAAACAAAACGTGTCTTTGATGGAAATGCACAAATCGTTTAGTGAAAAATATCTAGGTGAAAACGTCTGTATAACATAGAGTGGCAACGACAAGGTGATAATAGGCGGGCGATTTTATTGTGCATTAGCAACGAGAAAGATAAAGAAGGTAGGCGTGTCGACAGGATCAAAAAACATTCCCGTTATTAAACAAAAATCCAAAAGATTAATTAATCAATTTCAACTTGTAGATATATTGGAGGTTTTTAAAACAGCAAACAAACCACAATCTCACTGGGAGCAAATAAGTCTGCGACAATCCAGGGCAGGCTAGATTATTTTCTCATATCAAAGTATCTTAAAAAAAAGACACCGAAAATAGTGGATAGTTTTCATATGCACCAAACTCAGACCACAGCGCTGTTTTTAAGTCCACCTGCAAATGAACATTTCAAACACAGGAGAGGACCCGGTTTTTGGAAATTTCAATAATTCGCTTCTAAGTGACAAAACGTTTACTGATAAACCTGTGCCACCAACCATGACATAGTGAAAGACCAATACAAAAGCCTAGACGCCCCAAGGGGGAGGCTGGACAATGATTAAGATGGAAATGAGGGAGCGGGCGCGGTAAGTCATTGTAAAAAACAAGCAAGGCACAATAAAACAAAAAGAAAAAGAGATCATTTCGATAGAATCAATGAACTGAATAGAACAACGAAGGTCCGGATGTCCAAAAACAACTGAAGTTAGCCTCGATAACGGGATAAATCTTAGGAGGGATTGAAAGATCGGTCCAATAGGTAGGGGAGATCAAGATACAAGTACACAGTGGATGCAGCAAATACAGTTGGATGGAGGAAACAAGGAGAAAAGAACCGAGAAATAAAACGGTGTTAGGGAGCTTAGAAAAAAGAAACGCATACCGCAGAAAACCAGATTACTAAACTTAAGTGTCCGAAGGACCACATAACCGACACTCCCGATTTGAGATATTAGCAGAACAAACACGATCTTTCTCAGACCTTTATCAATCTTTGCTCTCGAACCCTGCATAGCAGTGTTAAAGAAACAATTTCTCTCACATCCAACCTGAAAAGGCTCACTGAAAGCCAAAAATGCAAATGTGAAGGTCTTGCTAACCAAAGAGGAATGTTAAAGCCTTATACAAATTCCAGCAATAAATACACAGGTTACAGATTGGCTATTTTCCGCAGAATTTTACCATTCTTTTGGCCCGAAACATCGGTCAATCTATGATCAACGCTTAATTATAGCTTGCAGGAATGAGAGGACTAAGTATCATTTCAAAGGCAAGGCGTTAGCATTTAATCCAAAGAAAAGAAAAAACCGCTTCTAAGTGAAAATTGGCGTCCAATCTCTTTGCTAATACGGATTATAAAATAGTACTAAGCGATAGGCGAATAGAATTCTCATACATAATAAATTACAAATCAAATCCGATACGTGAAAAAAAAAAGCAATACATTGGTGAGAATATCAAGGTTGAGTATCGGGAATAATATGTTGTACTATACTTTGCAACAAAATATCCGCTGGAGGGCTGCTATTTTTGTAGATTTGCAGAAAAGCATTTGATTCCTATAGAGATGGTCCTTTCAATATTCGATGTACTGAAAACAATTTAATTTTGGTCGCGCAATGATCTCTTGGTTGAAAGTTTTACTTATACTGAGATCGTCAAGCTGTGTGATTAATAATGGATTTGCTTCTGAATTGTTTTCCTTTGGCATCGCGGTTGTACGACAAGGCTGCCCTTTATCTGGCCCTTTCCTTTGTTCTTGCTGTAGAAATTTACTGGCGTATGCCATTAAACAACAACACTGAAATAAAAGGGTATCAAATATCAGTCAAAAAGAAATTAAACTCATGTCCATATTGCAGATGACACAAACATGTTTTTTTAGAAGACTCCGAATCGATTAAAAATCTCGTGAAGTTTGATTTCGAAAAAGTTCAAAAATGATTTCTGGCTTTAGAACCAATTGATTGATAAAACAGAAGAAATGTGGATGGTTTTCAATGAAAAAAACGACACATACCACCTTTGGATTGAAATGGGGGGGGGGAAAAACTCCATACCCCAATACTCGCCTTAGGGGAATTTATCTTTGGGCTAAATGATCAAAAAATATGGCATAAATTAAATTTTCCACGAAAAAATTAAAACAGATGGGAAAAAAGTGGGCTTCGTTTTGGAAACAGCGTCAAATTATGCACTTTATGGGAAAGATTTTAATTATAAGTCAAAAAAAATTTAGGATTGTCCAAACTTATATATTTAAACGCATCCGTATCGTGTTAGTCCAGAGGGAACTTTGCCAAAGAATGTCGATAAAAATAACCTTTCAATTTCATTGGAAACAAGAAAAACCACCAAAAATTAAAGAAAAAACAACTATTATAGGGACCTCTAAAGAAACAAGGCGGTCGCAATATGGTGTTCTTATACACACATAAAATAAAGCGATTCAAGTTGGCTAGGGATTAAGCGTTTATTGGATGACAAGGCAGTCCTCGTGGAAAGTTATACCAAAATGCAATGCCTTACTTAGCACGGCGGACTGACTTTGTTTTCTTGTGACTTGATCTGAAATCCAGTGACAACAAGTGCAACACCTCCTCTCTATAAGAAAAAGGGTTTTTTTTCTAGTCTTTGATCTGATCTTCAAAGAATTTAAGAAGGCTGTACTCCAGTAAGAGCGGGCCTGAAGAGGCGGACCACTCAATTTCGGTTCAAAACCAGATTTCCTTCATATCTCTAGGCCACTAAAAGTACTATCTATACCTACTAACAAAATCGCATTTAGAATTCTTAAAAATATATTTTTCGTAAACGTTTTGAAAGAAATTTAGTAGGTACTGGTGCAAACTGCTAAAAATATCAAAATTCACAAGCCGTGGTATGGGTTTCGGTTATCTCGTTAATTCTAGATTCGCGTCAAAACTAACATAAATTTTAACATCTGAATTGTAGATTATTATATGTAGCTGTCCGGTTGTGGTCGAAGGTTTATTTATCTTATCTCCAGCCGACGAAAAACGAAAAAGAACTGATCCGACTGAACGCTTGACATAACAATCAAGAATAGCATGGTATTATAAATGCCAGTTTACTCGCAGGCGGCATCTGAACCAGAGCTAAAACACCCTTCTACCTCGAGAATATAAAGGTAGTTTGCATTGAAACTATCTAATAAAATTTGGCGGCACAATGCGTTTCTGAAAGATAAAACGAGAAGAAGCAATACCAGGCGTTATGGTAGACAAAACTTGCGTTGACAAAACATTGATTTATGCTAATGAACCATGACGGTGTGTAGGCTTCGTTTTCTCATTTATTTCAGGCTAATTCGCCAAAATAAACTAATAAAAACTTAAATATACCGTTTACATGATTGCTTGATTTATTTCTGCGATTGGAAATATTTAACAATGACGCTGGCTCGCTCTTATTTTGAACCTGTGTGCATAATACATGACAAGTCGTCGTTCTGTCAAATTATCGATGTGTGGCTGCTTTTTAATTTGCACATGGTGACTTGCCTTCATGATGTGCAGCTTTCAAGACTTACCGAAAAATTTGCTGTGGCAGTTCGAGAGGGTGTTCCGAATTGAAGAAGCTGTTAGAATGCGAAGATGAGATCTGGTCTTACCTGGCAAAGCTATAATTTGAGTATGTCCGGGCTGAAAGAATGTGATTTGATTCTAGCAAGAGCGGGCATTTTTGGTTTAGACCAAGTTGAAATTGAAAGCACGATGGTATGCCCCGAACATCGCCACCAGTGTAGGGAGGATTTTGGCGTGCCCCACGTTCATGTCAGTATCCTTCTCACTCCGGACCGAGAAAAAAAACCAGTGCAAAGACAGGACGTGATAAATATGGCCATCGCAGTCGAGGTGCAGATGTCCGTCTTCAAAGTTACTGTAGGAATCGGATCACGTGAGTATTGTGTAATGTCTTATTTTACTTGGAATTGTTCCTGTTTTTTATTTTTCATGATTGCCCGCTTTTCTTTCTTTCTTATGATGGATTTTTGTTTTGTTTGTATTTTTTGATCATCAGCATTAGGATAGTACGATTGCTATAAAAGAAACATATTACAAATACTTTTTCACTGACTACCCTCCGCTCCTACACCCTCAAAGGGTTTTCAATTGTCAAGCGTTTCTTTACAAATTACTACCAAAATTTAAAGCTGTTTTATATTGCTACTAATTTATTGTATGCTAACTGTTGTGTGTTACCAGCAATTTGTGGAAAAATGTAGAAAAAAACATCAGGAAATCATTCAAAGTACTGAAGCGCGGTTGCAAGAGGGTCCACGAGGCGGAGACGGTATACTTCCAGAGTTTGTAATTACTCCCTATTCTGTCAACTCCGGTGCTTCTAGTTATACTGGTTTTTGTTGTTTATTTAGCAGACCAGCTCATCAATATGAGCCAGAGACACCTCGTACTGCTCGCGCCGCTGGTACGGACTGGACATCAGGGATGCTCTAGTGGCCTGGCAAGCGGTAGTTCTTTAGAGGATCTGTACGGCGATAAGATATTATCGGGTCCAAATAGCGCCGTCCAAGATTTTAACGAAGCAATGCAAAAAAATAGTTGCGCGTTCACAAATCAGAGAGATCGAGCCTTTATCATTCCAACTATCAACTCCTTGGGACGAAGCTAATTCCGAAAGAAAAGAATGAATGCATAGAGAGAGCAACAGATGCATGTCAAGTCGTGTGTAATTTCATTGCACCGAACGACGGCGACATCCTAGTCAAAGCTATGCAGGCAATACCCACAGGACCCACAGATGATCTGGTAGCGCTAATGTGTGCTTTCGCGATGCACAGATTAAGAACTTAAAAAGACAAATACTGAGTAATATACGCCTACAAACACACAATGAAGGCAACTGCAGGCTTTTCATGAACCATACGAAAATATAAGCATGAGGCAAATTAAACTGGCGAGAGCACACGCGAAAAAGACTGGTCCCGGTGCAGCCCGTCCCAAAGAGTGTAAGGCATCGGGTTGCGTCTAGATACAAGCAAGGTCGATCACTTTATAGATTTTATTAACCGACCTTACTTTTACCAGGACGTGGCGTTCGGCACAAGAAAGTTGACACTAGATGGAGGTAGAGAAATAACGATGCCTAACATAATACGTACTGTTACAAGGTCGACCATGATTGCGCAGTATCAACAGCATTGCTCGGAGGAGTCGACGTTTGAGCCTCTAAGTCGTTCAACCATGTACTGCATACTGGAAGTACGAGAAGCGTCTCAGCGGAAAATCTCTCAGTGGGCTGGATAACACTGCGGCGGAGGGTGTGTCTGCCTTTGAGCGGCTATCCAGCATAATTGATGACCTTTGCGAAGTCGGCGCAGATAAAGACAAGGTGTCAGAGCTCAAAACGAAGTTGAGTAACGGAAATAAATATCTGAAAACAGAATATAAAGCCCACTGTACTGCTGCGGAAAGTCAATGTGCCGACCACTGTCGACGATTTGCTTTGAGTGATCCTAACGACCCAGATTTTTTCAAAGCCAGTGCTCACACTCCTCCCATAAACTGGCTTGTAGTCGATGTGAGGAGTTAAAGACGGCAATGGATGACATAAGACAACTATAGCAAGTCATTCGAGTAACTTGTACAACACAGAACAACGCGATGATCTAATTTATGACTTTGAAATGTCGAAAAATATTTTTTTTGCATGGAAGTGCCACATTCTACGCGGCATCAACCAGGAATATGCTAAACAATATGCACTTCGCAACTTGGACTCTAATTCCGCCCTGATAGTAACTGACTGGGCAATGAAATTTTTTCAATTAAGATATAGAGAAAAAGCAAAGTGACTGGTATGCAAAACGTGGCATGAGTTGGCATGTAAGTAGCGTTGTTACTCGTGACAGTAAAACGGAGAAAATCATAGTTCTGTCGTATGCGCATTTGTTGGATTCCTGCTCACAAGACTGGTATGCCGTAGCTTCGATATTAGAGAACCTTCTTGAAAACGTCAAAGTACACTTTCCGGCAGTGAAAACAGTCTTTCTTCGATCCGATGAAGCAGGATGTTACAAGAGCAATAATCTTGTTGCAGCAGTTAAAGATATCGGGCATCGCGTGGGGATCACTGTCGAGGGCTATGATTATTCTGAACCTCAACAAGGTAAGGACATTTGTGATAGAGTGCTCTGCCCAATGAAGGCGGCAATTAGAAGGTATTGCACAGAAGGCCACGATATATTGAATGCGTCTGATATGAGAAATGCTTTGAAAGAGAGACCAGTGAAAAGGTACAACAGCTGCTGTAGGCATCTTAGAACACATCGAGCCAGAACCTCAAGGTGAACAAGATCAAATACTTCAGTGATAACTTCAGGTTAAATACTTCAGCATAACTTCAGGTATGAGAAAAAGGGACTGAGAATGTGGAAAGCATACGATGTTGGCCCTGGCAAACTTATTTCATGGGATTCATTCTATGTGACACACCAGGAAACGACAAATATATCTCTACAGGAAGGGGATGGGAGGAGTTTTCAAATTTAGTGAAACGAAGGAGTTACAAACAAAGAAGCAAGAAAAAGGGCCAAAGCAGTGAGAGTCAAGCGTCATTATTTGTGTGCCCTGAGGAACATTGCAACAGTAACTTTGACTCATTTCAGAACTTGAGCTCCACATTGAAGTAGGCATGCACGATATCCTACCTACAACGAATGAAACATTTTTCGATACACTCCGAGGGGACTGGGCAGACAAGTTCTCTAATATTGATATATATCAACCAGGTGGAGCAGTTCAAGACTGCGCAGATGCTTCTCACTTCTCAAACCTAGCAGCATCTTCGCCCCCTTGGCATGGGGTGGGGAGGTGGGCTCTAGGAAAGCCTAGGAAGGGGGCGGTCCGCTTTACACAAAATGTGCGATCATATTTGACAGCAAAGTTCGAAACTAGGAGAGAGGACAAGGAGAAAGGCGGATCCTGATCAAGTTGCACTAGAAACGAGGAACGCTAGGAATGAACAAAATGAAAGACTCTTTGAGAGAGAAGAGTGGCTCTCAAAAACCCAGATTGCAGGGTTCTTTTCGCGGTGGCCGCGCGTGGGCAGAAATCCTCTGGACAAGAGGCTGCGATTGAGCCAGAAACAGATGACGACAGGGCAGACATAGAAGCTGAGATAAGGGAGTCAGACCGTTGTGATTTAATACACGAAAATCAACGAACAGATCGGACTGAAGCACCCTATTATATATGACCACGTACGATCTGTGCGACTACTATAGAAAGGAAAATATCAACGCCTTTAATGTCGCTATGCTGAAAACAATCCTGAGTAACTTTGAGGTACCTTACCATGCCAAAGATCGAAAGGCAGAGCTGGTACGTCTTTTCTGTGGAGTTATAATGGAGTGCCAGTGTTGTTTATAAATCCCATACATTAACTGCAAAGCCGTAAGTATATATACGTTCAACTATAGGCGTGGTCAATTTGGCCTAATAATTTTTAACATGATTTATATGTTTGAAAACATCGATAGAACGTGCATGCTGATTGGCTGCAGGTCTGGTTATTTTCTTATAAAAGCACTAGAACAACCTTTCTATGTCTTAGAAATATAGCTTTGTACTCTCTTCTCATCACTCGTGACTACATGATGACGAACTTTCAATTTTTATCAGTTCTCCCAACATGTTTTAGAAAATATACTGCTATACTTTCATAAAGATTATAGCCCAGGGGTTGATATAGTTATCAGTAACCACGCTCTTTTGTTAACGTTGTTAATTTATTTTGAAGACTGTAGCTAATCCATCCTCGGGAAACCAGGGTCACGTTTCTCGACACGCGCGGTAAACTTTTCAGGCTCGAAAAAGATATCCCAGAAATAGAAGATATACCGGTAGTTGAAGATATAGAGTTTTTTCCCAAAAAGAAACCCTTTTCGGACCCGATAAGCTTTCGGAGCTTTCGCGAAATGGGCTCCCTCAGGGGGTATATTGTTGTCGCTCGTTTCTCGCGAGGATGAAGCAAATCGTGGAAATGAAATCATTCAATGCAAGAGATATAAAAGTCGACACTTCAATTTCGTTGTACTTGGTGTAAACAATTAATTGGCATATATCTAGAGTCGCATATCACCATGTTGTACAGTACAGTGAGTGCAGAGAAATCGTAACTTTGAAAGAAAAGTTTTCTGATGAATTATTATTATGAACTATTTCTTTTGCAAATCAAGTTTAATATCTTGTTACTTCATTTTGAGAATGATGTCGGTGACATCGAAACGTCTGATTAAACTTCGTAATATTATTCATCATATCGTTAACACGATTGCTAACTCGACCATGATTAATCATGTAAACAGTAGATTTAAGTCTTTATTAGTTTATTTTGGCGAATTAGCCTGAAATAAATGAGAAACGAAGCTACACCCATCATGGTTCATTAGCATAAATCAATGTTTGTCACGCAAGTTTTGTCTACATAACGCCTGGATTGCTTCTCGTTTTATCTTTCAGAAACGCATTGTGCCGCAAATTTTATTAGATAGTTCAATGCACTACCTTATATTCTCGAGGTAGAAGGGTGTTTTAGCTCTGGTTCAGGTGCCGCCTGCGAGTAGTAAACTGGCATTTATAATACCATGCATTCTTGATTGTTAGTGTCAAGCGTTCAGTCGGATCAGTTCTTTTTCGTTTTTCGTCGGCTTGGAGATAAAATAAATAAAACTTCGACCACAACCGGACAGAACATATAATAATCTACAATTCAGATGTTAAAATTTATGTTAGTTTTGACGCGAATCTAGAATTAACGGATACCGAAAAACCCATACCACGGCTTGTGAATTTTGATATTTTTAGCAGTTTGCACCAGTACCTACTAAATTTCTTCAAACGAAACGAAAAATATATTTTTAAGAATTCTAAATGCATTTTGTTAGTAGGTATAGATAGTACTTTTAGTGGTAGAGATATGAAGGAAATCTGGTTTTGAACCGAAATTGAGTGGTCCGCTCTTACAGGTACAGCCTCTTAATGCTCTGAATCCTAACAAAAAAAACAATTAACAAACAATGTATATGGAATAATAAACGTGTTAAAATCGGCCACTCTCCGATTTTCTACAAATCTTGGTTTGACAATGGCATTAATAATATTGAAGATTTATTCGATTCTAATCATAAATTTCTTAGTCTTTCTGAATTTGGTAATATATATGATATACAATGTAATTTGTTAGTGTACCGAGGTTTAATAAGTGCTGTCCAAAAACTAATGAAAGAAAATTTAGATCCAAATATCAATGATATAGAAAATTTTACTGATTTACCTACCGCCCAATCCTTAATCCTCGAAAAAGGTGGTTGAACTTTCTCAACTCAAAAACGTATATGTTCTACCTTTCATAGTAACAAAAGAGATCAAACTGTCTATGTTTCAGTACAAAATTATACATAATATACTACCATTAAAAAAGTTACTTGTTCAAAGTAGGCTTATCTAAGGATGATACATGCCCCTTGACTGTGAAAGGCACACCACTTCACATTTCTTCGTGAAATAGCCAAAGTTTTTTGGAATCAATTTAGAACATGGTGGACAAAGATAAGTGCTAAATCTGAATTTACAGCTACTCCAGCTTCGATTCTGTATGGTCTTACTTCGGATATCAAAAATAATCTTCTGCTTAATCATTTAATTTTAATAGCCAAGCAATATATGTATAACGCTTTTGTTAAAGAACAATTGCGTTATACATTCCAGTCCTTCCTTAATTTTGCAACACAAAAGTATGATTTTGAGATTAAAATTGCATCTGCAAAACCGAAACGAGAACAGCAATGCTGTAATTTGAAATGGTCGCCCTTTTCGAACTTCTTGAACAAAAAATAACACTGTACTTTAGTATTTTTTGAAAATTAGCTGTCTGCCACTTACTTACATGTACATCATATTGATTTATTCAAATATATTATTTTCTTGTAATCAACATTGTAAAAGCATCATTATACTCTTGTAATTCGTTATTCTTTTTCTTCATGTATTCTTGTAACTGTCTTTTAATATTTGTAATAAAAAATAAATATAAATAAATAAAACAAAAATAAAAATAAATAAAAATCTCTTTATAGTAGTACACGAAATCCAGAATTGTCATACCACAAATTTCCTAAAGAAAAAAAAAATGCGATCAACATGAATACACTGGATTGGGAGGAAAGACTTTGTGCCAAGTGATTAGCACAAAGTGTGCTCTGAACATTTTCCTTAAGGAAAAAAGACCGAAAATAATCAAACCCACACAAAACAAACAAGAACAACATTTTTAAAAGTGCTAAGAACGGATTCCCCTTTTAGATGTGAGTAGCGAACAAATGAACGACCTAAATAAAACTGTTTTTATTGAAACTGGGAATGAACCTACTGATATTAAACGAGATTAAACAATAAATATTAAATTGACAAAGTGAACTTGAACGTAACCAACAAAATCATGAAGCTGAAAATCAAGGACTTGAAGCAATAGTTCAAACAATCTCGATTTTCTTTAGATCAATTTATCGGAACTTCATGGAATAATTAATGAGGGAAATACAATAGAAATCATAAGCGTAGCAGACATCTGTAAATCGGCAAGAGATTCGTCCTCATTTGCATTCAACTTTAACTTGGATTTTCTCGGCCAAACTGTTTCCTATCATCAAAATTATAGTAAAACATCCACTTATACATCGTTGGATTCGATAAGTAATATACAATATTCGCGTCCGATCTGTATGGGATTTACAAACTCTCGCCTACGGCTCGAGTTTGTAAATCCCATACAGATCGGCCGCTCATATTGTATATAGTACTTAAAGACTCTGACAGCGATATTGAATTTTATACTGGCTTTTCTAATTACTCCAAATCTAAAGACTTCCTCGACTTTCTATCACCTGCCTGCCGAAAATTACGATATGTAGGATCAAATAATAAAATCTGGTGTATTTGTTGTTACCTTGCTTTGTTTTTTTAAACCACTTGTTATTTCTGCAACCCGAGATAGTAATAATGGATAGACTATTATTATACCCTATGAGAAAAAGTAAGCCAATGACAAGAAATTATGTAACTATAACTGACAGCTGATTTTTTTCATAGTGGTGTCTACATACATAAATAAACAACTTAGTTAGTGTTTTGTTAGTGTTATTCTTTTCAAAGCTGTAAGCTGTAGCCAAGATTGAAAGCACACTTGTTTTATTGTAATAATACATCAAAAGTAATAAAGTATTGTTACTTTGAACAATATTAAATAATTTGAATAACTTAAATTTAATAAACAATCATTCATTCCACTGTGTTCACTTGTAAATTAATAAATAATAATCATTCTTTTTCCATTTGAAAATAAACTTTATATCTTCATGCCCACATATAATCTCCTCTAATTGTATTGATTTTACAACAGATAGTCAAAGAAAAATTTTGGTGAATTTTGGAAGCATGTTGTCTTTCCAGTGATGAAAAATCAAAAATAAACACGCTTAACAAATAAAAACATGGAGGTCTATAACTGTGTTTATACAACAAAGTCAATCCATTGTAACTGGCAGATAGCCATAATGCCTTGACGTTGATAGTAGTATTGGTGCTTCTGTTTAAAGACCGTCTTGTCCATTTGATATAGCTAAGATAGAAATTCTTGTCTTGACAAGCTTCAGGAATTGTCATATTAATTTTTGATGATAATGGGCATTAATCTCGACTGCACCAGATGGAGAAGGTTCTTGTGAAGTGAATGCAAGTGCATCTGGACTAGCACCTAAACCATGGTCATTTAGGATTCACTACTAAGCCAACACACTCACAGATCTTAACTTGATGATCACGTGATTCATAATATTGTAATAGTGCATTTTCTTCATTTACTTTACCCCCATCTACAACTTAGAGGAATTCTCATACTTGCACTAATGTTTTGATATTTTTTTGGACACATTGACTCTCTCCTATTTATCACTGCACCAAAATTGGAAGCAGTCAGTCTCTTCTCTCTATGTTGATACCACACTCTGGGCAGTCAGCACTGAACCTCTGGTATTCCCTCTCAATTTCCAGACTTTCAGCAACACTAACCTTGACTCTGTTCTTAAAAAAACAATTTCAATTTTGTTCAGGGGAAAGTACAATAAATGGTGTCAGATGTTTCATCAAGTTGTGTCCAGTTACATCTGTTCTAACACTTTCTGTATTTAAGGTATCATGGTACCCCCCTCCGCCGGCCCAAAAAAAACTTTCAAACCACCGGTTTTGATTTTTTTTGATAATCATATTAAATTGAATATTATCTACCATCTCCAAAAAAACAGAATCTAAAATTATTTTTTTCTTAAAAGTTTAGAATCAAAAACGAATTTTTGGATTTCATTTGATGCAAAAAAGATGTTGATAAGCAAGCTGTCAACAGCACTCACGCAACAGACTTTCCACAAAGATTCATATGTGAAGAAAGTATCTAAAAATCGTAACTGCTCACTCAAAACATCCTTGAATAACGATGCTAAACCACACACGGTCCAAAGTGTCTCGCATTTTTCCGTCAACAGTAACTTTGTTTTCCTGCCTTGTTGTGTTACAAACGGTACGTACTGTAAGGCGATCTTCTTTGACTGCCATCATATGTCATCAGGTATTGGATCACATATTTGTGGTGGATTATCCGCGCTTGTGTAAACAAAGGCGCCACTTGACTTGAAAACTCTTTTGCCTTTTATTTCGGAAACAAAAATAGCCATGAATCAAGCGCGCATTTTTGAGTTCACGGTCAAAGTGATTTTATCCAATTTAGCTGAAATTTGGTAGACACTTTGTCAGATAAAATATTCTTCAAAAAGGTGTCTCCAAATTCTAATATTCAATTTCCTTCGAAAGTTATAACTTGTTTTTGTAAGTGTTTCCAGTTTTTGCAGAGCTCGAAGTTTAGGACCGTATAAAAACGCAACGGGTTAATTTATCAATAAACGGAGACACAGTTTTTGTAAGCTATATCTCATGAGCTTATAAAGGTATTAATCGAGGATTTCAGATAAATTGCGGCTGTTATGGGACCTCGGCGATTAAAGTGATGTGAAAATCTGAACTTTTTTACCTATTTCAAATATACCTGTTTTTTGTTCTAAAACTTAATTGTTTTATTGAATTCTGCATTTATTCAGCTTTCAAAAAATGTATACTTTATAGAGGTGTTAGCGTAACGAGTACGTGCTAGAGCGTGTTGCGTGCATGATGGTCGTTTGGGGTACCCTGATACCTTTTAAAAGTGAAGGATAACTTTTTTTTGTTTTTTTCTAGTTTTATCAAGGGCGCTAAGAGTTGTACTTATCTGTTGTTGATTCTTATTCTGAAGTATATCATTGACCTTTCTTGGCCTCTGTTGTCCCCTACTAGTTGCCAGTAAGTCGATATTCCTGGCCAAACGAACGTTTCGATTTGAATATGTATATGTTCCGCCAGACCGCTATATGTTATCGTTTCTTATTCGGACGTTTCATTGAAATTAAGTTTCCAGTCCGCTCTCTGCCAAACGTATAGTTAAGTTATCAGTGTAAGCTAATAAGTTAATCAAATTTGCCCTAGCATCACTAGAAGAGGAGGGGGTAGGCAAACAGAGGCTTATTGCGATGACAGACTTAACTTACTCGACTAATAAGCCTCTGACGGCGAACATATACATATTCAAATCGAAACGTTCGTTTGGCCAGGAATATCGACTTACTGGCAACTAGTAGGGGACAACAGAGCCCAGAAAGGTTCAAATGATATACTTCAGAAATAAAAGGAATCCACAACAGATAAGTACAACTCAAGCTTATACACACAACGTCTTTGTCCTAGGGCCCTTGGTTTTTATCTTGGATGGCAGGTTTTGGCAGTAGTCATCATAATCAAATGGCTCACAGTCATGATCATCTAGTACATCTTGACTAATGGAGACTCATTATCAAGACTTAAGAGGCTGTCCGCGTAAGAACCGACCAATAGCTTCGCCCTCAAAAAATAAGTTGAACCTTCGTTTTAAGTTGGCCGATAGGCAACAACCAAGCTAACTATGAAAATCAATTTCTTTCGTCTCAATTCTAATTATTTTTTTAAGATAATGGACTTCTCCAAGATGAGATCGACCGACAAGGCAAAAATCTGGTCTAAAAAAGCGATGACCAACAATCCACTCGCATTGCGTTCACGCATCGTAAAATGATCGCTTATTGTGACAAACTGACAACATTTATATCTAATGATGTGATTTGGGATCTAAGATTGAATAAAAAGTGGAACTATTTTCTGTTTATCGGTACTGAATTACAACACACTGAAAGCCAAGCTGACGAAACTGCCCATATTCAACGACACTTTTCTCCGTTGTGGGACCAGATATGGGAAAGTAATAACTTTACCCCAAATAAAGAAGGGTTTGCTTTTTGTAAATGTCCAAAAAAAAAATTGTCGGATCTCTCGATCTAAACTGCGGGAAAAAAAGATTATCCAAAGTCGAATAAATTACCTCTATCTCGCGACATCACAGCCACTTCCCGGTTTCATTGTTGTACCAAGTCAAGGTCAAGTCCATAGCAGCCTCTTGGTTCCAGGAAGGCGATTAGAGCACTAGAGACAACGCGGGGGGGGTTAATGGTAAAATCAGAATCATTTACCGCTGTTTTGAAAGATAATTTAGTCTTCAGGTCGTTAGAATTGACTTGAGATTCCCGCCAACAATGACAGATACATTGAGATACATATAAAACATTTCAGATTCCTCGCTATTTCAGTCCAACACAGATTAGGATAGGCCTTGAATTCAGTAAGCGATCCATTATTAAACATATGTGTAAGAAAAATAAGCACATTGAACCCGTTATTGCTAAAATACTTCTCGCTAATAGAAGATTTGAAAAAAAACATATTTGTGGCCTAATCTGGGTAACCGCTCGTGAGCAGTTTTGTTCTAGCTCCCTGATTTGCATATCGGTAAGAATTCATATACTTTAACTTTAAAACGTTTTTACATGTATTAAAATCAGAGATTTATTATCAAATAATTTATGAAGACATTTTAATTTTTTTGAGTACACGATGACAGCTCTATACTTACACGTAATATTATTCGACTTTGCCATGATAGCGCTCAGAAATGGAAAAAAAAAATTGTTATTTTTCGTCATTCTGCATTCTCCCATTACTGCAGTCTCGTTCTCCGTATAAACAGTGTTCACATTTTCATGTGGCGGAGATTTCTTCTTTTTCTGTCCATTTATCTTTCATCTTCTTTTTGCTTTCATGAAGTGCACGCTCTACTTAGAACATGAACATTCTTTTACAAGTTTCTCAATTTTCACAATAAAGTCCTTCTTTCGATCCTTTTGCCTTTGAAGCTTATTTCAAAGAAACGACACATCTCTTCATATTCAGCATGTTAACATAAAAGTGGATAGCTATTTGATTGCTAGTATTCACAGATGTCGTAGACATCGTACACGATGGGGTGGCTAAAGCCGACCTCTTCCATCACTAGCTGTAATTGCTCAAGTTGCTCGTCCACCAGACACTCTCCAAAATCGTCTCTTCAACAACATCTGTTGCTCCTATTGCTGCGCTCTTTTTTCTCGTGTTCGCCATTCGTGAGAAAAAATCCTTGTACCTGCGTTTTCGTTAGCCATTCCTCTCTTGTGAACATTCTCTCGTTGTTTACTGTTCTTGCCTTTCTTCATATCCTTCACAACTTGCTATGGGTTGTACTTTCGTCCAGTTCTCTCTCCCAGGTTATATTTTGCGGTAAGGTAGACTTTCACGGCTTGGGAGAATTGCGTCGCGCCCCATCTGCCCTTATGTAGCGCCCATACCTCGGATACCTTCGGCTCGGCAGCAATCTCTGCACTAGTGTCAACAGTCTCTTTTGCAGGTGGCAGGAGTACTGGAGTCCATATGCACTGTCAAACACCTGTTAGCCCAATCCTTACGGATCTTATCGTACATACTTGTACAACCTCGGGAGTGTGTTCTCCCACATCAAGGTGTAACTCCAGGTCTGAGAACTTTACGAAGGATTCCGTACACCCTGGCTGCGTGCATTGAAAAACAGTGGTTGGCGTTTGTCGTGGTCCGCTTTTAGGGTTGCCAAGATTAAAGACCCGAGATTGTACGCATGTCAAAAAAACGGTTCCTCGACGATCATCCCTGTGGTCCTTGGGTTTTAAGATAAGGCGTTTGTAAGGGACGAGCTTCCCTCTTCCAATCCCGTAGCATCGCCAGACGCGCACGCCATCTTTCTCGAAGGAGAAATTGTGATACTTGCTGAATCCCTCTATCATCTTCTGACTTCAATGGTTTTCCCTGCCTCGTTGACAGAGACACACAGCTGCGGTTGTACTTTTACTGGCCTCTCATCTAACGCTGTTTAGCATGTCGCGAGCGTTCACGATGTCGTGGCCTTCATTAGAGAAAGTTCTGATGGCAGCTTTCATGGACATAAAATCCTGTCACATATGTCTTTGCCGTGTTGTGGCTCTGAGTGGTCTAGGCGACCGATGGTGACCCTTGTGCGTTTGCTCACATCCCTCAGGGCTGCTATCAGGTGTTATTGTGGTATAGCAGCCCGCATCATCAGAGCGAATGTATTACTTTGGTCAGGTAAGGGTTCTCCAGCCTCATCTTTGACCAGCAGATCTTTCTACGATTAATACCACTTGCATACCAGTCTTGTGTACATGAATCAAACAGGTGCTGCAAAAAGACCTCTACTTTCTATTTCTTCTGGTTTCCTTGCTTTTATGATAACACTGGAACACTGGAAATGTGCCAGCTCAAACCTCGTTTGCCAAAACCATTCAGATTGTTTCTCTCTGAACTTTAGTTGGTTTAAATTCATGCCCCAGTCCATTACAACTAACGCCTCCTCGCCGGCCTTCATATCATGCAGAAAATCTTGCTTTGCTCTCTCGATTAGATGCTCGTAGTACATGGCTTTTCCAGTCCAGGATGATTCGATCTTGCACAGTTAAATGTCATGATTCAGATCCTCTTTTTTTTTTTCTCTCTGCTCTTCGCTATAAAAGTGAGATCAAAGTTGTTGATGTTGTCTGATATTTCTCTAAGATTAACATCTAAGAGATTCACAATGGTCGGCAGAGAACATTATGCGCATGTTCACAATGCATTCTAAAAGCCCCATCATGTATTATCGCTAAGTGCGTAGTCTTGACAATGATCGAAGGCATGTGCTATGACCCTCGGCGACAGTGGATCTGGGACTCAGTACTTGAGGGTAAAGTCTATAGCATCTAGTTGCTTCTTTGTGTTTATTACACCACGAGAGCTTAGCACCTGAACTCCCCCAAGCGATCATACACGATTTTCTCCAAATAAAGTCTCGAAACCTGCCGAAACCATCTGTGGCGAATATTATCGAGGCCCTGTAGACATTTTCTTTGAGATGCCCTCTGACGTAAAGAATTTTAAACAGAGTCGCTCTGTCTGAGTGGCGGAAAACTTCCTTCCTCTGCAGTATTGGTAGTACTGATTGGATTATAGTAGACCTCGTGACGCGAATACCGTTCGGCATGGTCACTTTGATCCTGAGTTCGAGCTTGAGAATTTAGTGCCAAGGCGACGTTTGCCAGAAGTAGTCTGTTGGTGAGTCAATGAAATGGTCCAACTTTTGGCATGGACAGACGCACGCGGTTTTGGAATCAACCACGCCCGTGGCCGAAAAACGTTGGCGTGTTTCCTTGCTTGCTTTATCTGCCAATGGGCGGAGGTTTCATTTAGGCTCGTTGGAGTTTGATTAGTTCTCAGGAGGATACCGTACGCGTACAGACTTAGTATCTGGATTTTAACGTTTCGAGCTGGCGCATCCCTGATATGCAGTCATAAGTGATGCTAGCTCTCCACTTACATCGTTGTTTCGGCTCTTTGCATGTTCGACACACAGAATCAAAAATTTCCTTGCAGCTTTGGCCCTACCTCGCATCCCACACGACAGCCTTGAATGCTCTCTCTTTCGACTCGTCTTGCATTGCTTCTGCTTGTGTTCTTCAGGTTGTTGTCAAGCGCGATGTAAGCGATCAAAATCATCTGACGACAATCCAGGACGCCGCACTGAGTTTTTCATGGCATTCCG
>JAUJYZ010001456.1:250000-267486 GCA_033675265.1 Actinostola sp. cb2023 | reverse complement strand
GTCAGGGTTTACAGACCCTAGTGGTACACCCCCCTATCTAAAAAACCCAGCCGATCAAGACCTGAGCACCCTCCGCGCAGCTCTTAAAAAACTTAAAAAAACACCTTTATTTCGAGTACACTGAATACAATATTTATTCTTATTCTCGTTTTGATATAATCCAAATCTCTCTTTATATTATCATTGTGTTAATACATGTTTATAAAATAAACTATGATATAACGCACGCTCTGATTGGCTGAAAAACCCATGTTCTATGAGAGCACAGAAACATGGTTTCGATGACCTTGAACAACCTTGAAGCGATTGCAGTGGATTTGATCGACCACAAATATATTTTTTCTGTTGTCAAACAGGTTTTATTTACTAAACAAAAGCCATAGAATTACAGTTTTTCCTTGTTTAGTTAAGTTCAAGTTCTATCTAGATGTGATTTTGCTTATTCAAAACCGAAAATTTGCAAGAATTGAGCTTCAATTTCAAACACACCTGACTCGACGAATCGTCCAATTATTTTTGTTCACAAAAACGAAGAAAGCTAAATATAAAGGCTCAGTTTTCTCAATCACATACTAACCATTTTGTAAAGTTCTATAGCTACACATATTTTCTCAAGTGTACGACTGAAAATATCAAGAAAAGATAGCCGTATTTATACTCACAAAAGAGTAAAAACAGAGCGATTCTTGAATCTTGTAGCTACACGGTGGGTTCGCCAGAACATTCATATCTCTAGTAAAATATGTCAAAGAGAAAAAATATCCTCAAATGTCTCAGAAAACGTCCATCGTTTATACATTCTTGTCGAGAAAAGCGATGAAAAGATTCAAAAAACTACGACAAAAACTGTGGATATTTGGCTACCTGACTTCGTGCTCCATTCATCAAGTTGTCAAAATATTTCAGAAAGTTTGACGATTCGTCTTCATTGAATCGGCTCAGCTTTTCTCACTTTTCTTCGTGTTTCGTGTTCACAGGTAACAAAACGAAGGGTAACCAGCATTCTTATGTAATTTTCTGACAGAAAATAGCATTCTTCAAAACGTTTTTCCTGTCAAAACACTAAACGGCACTGATAACTGAAAGTTGTCGAGTCGCTTTGCCATTTGATTTCTTTCGTGAGATTTGATTGGATGATGGGCGATTTCTGACGTTTTTCAGGAGAATTGCCGAATTTGATCAGTAAAATCTCGCGTAAATAAAGGATTTTTACGAAAGAAATCCTTGTCCTAAACAGGGTCCTAATAGAGGGTGTTGTCCTAGGCAGGGTCAGGGTTTCAAACCCTCAGCTGCACCCCTATACCCAAACATGGGTCAAGTACCCCCCGTTCTTATCCATGCAGTCTCTGGATTGTACCGGTATTACGGCTGGTGTAATTACAGGCACAGCTACCATTATTTCGGAGTCTAATAAATATATTTATATGAGCGCATTTTATGAAGGGCTAGCGCTCCCTCCTCGCGTGTTTTTTTCCGTTGCGTTACGTTCAAGAGTGTATTGTGACAAGTGTGATACTCAAGTGACGTGTTGGACCGATGTGTGATCTGAATATACTATATAATATACTGTATATAAAATAAAATATAGTTGGGGTTGAGGGTTATTGCACATAGATCCGTTTCAAATTAAATTCTGACACTGAGTCGTCGATAACTAAAATATGTTGTATTCGTAGTGGTCTCATTTCCGGTCAGCGGTTGACATTCGCGTGATATTTCCGGTTTTTACAATACGAAGAAGAAACTTCTATCTTGTCGTTTTAAAGGTTTTAATGGCAACATTTCAGCACATAACAGTAATCAGAATACACCATGAGTTTATAACAAAGTGCTTGAACCATATATGCAGCTATATGGAGGGATTTTCCTGCTTCGATTGAAGTGATCGTCAATATTACGCTCTTGTACGACTTGGTCCTTCGATAGCTGTGCAGTTTGTGTGAGCTGGATAAACAAAGGTTATCTTAATCTGGACATCTTAAAGTTGTAATTTAAGAGCTTTTCATGCCTGTTAGTGACTGCACCATGTATGGCCAAGAATGTGGAATAATCAGGATAAAATCACCTCGATTAGACCGACATTGTGAAAAGTGACCAAATACGCAAGGTAGGTCTTTTATTAATTTTTATTTCTCAGACTTCGCGTCTTCAGACTTTCAACAATTGGATTGAATGTGTTTAGGAGATAATAAGAATTGCCTTTATAGTGATATTTAGTAAATGAAATTGGTTTTTAAGTGAAATAATCGAGCTACAACAAGACTAATTTTTCATATTTTGACCATTTCCCTCAAATGGTAATAACTCCCACCGTAAAATTATAATTTTCCCCAAAAAACTTTTTCTAGAATTTAAAACATCAATGTCTATAGAAGTTGTGATAAAAGTATCATATCTTAGAAGAGCGTACTTTAGGAGATATCAGCCAAATAGTTTGGCCTGTTTTTCATGTCTATCAAAATGGCCGACATGGCCCCTCTTTAAGTGTTGATTTTCTGAGCGACTACTCAAAGCGAATTGTAGTGATTGACCATTTTTAAAACTAGAAGAGTTGTCCTGCTTGTGGAACAAATTTGAATGAAATTGGTTTAAATGCGCCGGAGAACGAGCCTCATTCATTTGCCCTTTACTGGAGGGCATTTTGAGTTGAATTTGTGGCACATGGGCCAGAAGGAACAATTGCCGTTTCTATGGCAACAATGCATTTGATGACCCCAACATGGGGTGTTTTTGTGCACCCCCCTGGGTGGTCTACCTGCACACAAAATTTCAAGGTGGGTGAAAAAATTTCATTTCCAACTTTGCTTGATTTTCTCATTCACCTGCTCTTAATATTAAGTTGAAAATATGTAATTTAATATATAATTAATAATATCTGAAACCCTATTCTTGCCATCGTTTTTAGGGGGGGTACCTCGCCTCGTACCTCGCCATTGCCACGTCAATTTTGGGGAAAATATGTATACTTGATTAATTAAACATAGCACAACAACCAGTCAACAGATTGAAATAAAAATACCATCATTTTATAGCTTAATATATATCTTTATATTTACTGTCAGAAACTCAGTCATTTAATAGCAATAAAACTAACTAAATTTAACTAAATTGGTATTGAAGCCAAGGCACATTCTACTTCATGAGTGACATACATAAATAACTAATGTAAAAGCACTTAGCAAATGAAGAGAACACCGTTTCACCACGAAATCCAAGGAAATACATATGCATGACGGTCTCCAATCATCGTGTCCTTATTTTGTACACAACAACTTTGGAGGCAAAGATACAGAGATTCAGAACATCTACATCCACCATATTCCACACAGTCCATGGTTATTACCTTCTAAGCAGAACCTCCTTTTTTGAAGTAACCATTACTTAATTTACCTTCTCTAGAAAGCCGAGACCTTTACCCGGTCGAAAGATTTCGCTCTCCATTTTGATAACCATCAAGACTAAAATGACTCCGAAAAAAACACTTAATCCTTGCATTACTTTTATCTCGGTAGAGATATTCTTACACATTAATACCTCTAGATACTAAAAAAATATACACATAGACTGTACATGTAAATATGAACAGAATATTGAGCGTTGTATAGTCGGCATAAAGAAGTCCAGATTGGCTGCCATATTGAAATTCGTTCGAACGAGCCGTGACGTCACACTGGTAGCTATGAGTAGTCAAAAATGCTAATTCGAGAACAATAGAGTCACCCCCTCCCTCCTGCAGGAACATAGGAGGAGTCTCTATGATACTGAAATGTCATTTCAACTATTATTGTAATGATCAATAACTGGTATGAATTTGAAATTGTTTAAAGTGCATATGAAGCAAAAAAACAAAAACAAAAAAACAAAAAAACAAAAAAACAAAAAAACAAAAAAAGGAAGCAATTTTTTTTCTTAAACAAAAAAATGAATAAAAATATGAAGTGAATAGTGGGATGGTTCAGTATTTTGTGTTTTAAACTTCGCATTTGCGAGTTATAAAGGTTTGAAATCGTGATGATATGCTAATTTGGTGGCGTCATTAAGGTTGCACGTCGTAACTTATTTATATTTTTTCAAGCACCACTCTTCTCTGAAATAGATAAAAAAAAAGTTTAACATCATTTATATAAGTTGTAGAAAACTTTTTGCCAGTTAAAAAAATGCCAATCATTTGCACAAAGGCGCTTTTGTATAATAATAATAATAATACATTAAACTCGCAATCACAAAATAGCTTTTAAAGTGCGTAGTGGGATGGTTCAGTAATTTGTAATGATGGTTTGAAGTTTTCTTTGTACTATTGAAAGCAATAGAGACAAAAAGTGTTTACAAATAGGTCCATAAAATACTGACCCACCGCTGTTAATTCAATAATATTTTTCCAGTGAAATGAGAAATAGAAAACTTTCATTCAGAGAACGAAATTGATCTTAATATTAGTATGGTCTCATTGTGTATAAGGTAATCCTTTTGTAAGATTCAGGAGATTATGACTTCTAATTTGATCCCAAGAAAGATTAAACGTTTCCACACCTTTCACCGCCTCCACGCTGACACCATGTTGTGTTATAATGCAGATACATTTTCTGCCTTTTTTATACGTAAAAATACGCATCTGATGTGATTTGTGAAAAGGATCTGTACTCACTGGAACTCTTATTCAATCTCAATCTCAATTTCAATAAATAGAAATAATAATAATAAAACTAATTTCTTAAAAAACGCAGCAACCAAAGTTTCAATGCTTTTTACGATGTTTTAAAATAAAATGCTTAAGGATGAAAAAAAGAGAGAAAAAAATATTGTGTGCAAATAGCTTCTACTCCAACATCAACCTGGATGTCTCCGGCGACGATTGCTCCTGTCGTCACATGTTGAAATGTAATCACTAGTGTTCATACTCACCAGGTCGTGGATGTTCAAAATACACAGCATTTAAGTTCACGACTTTCTTGGTTGGTTTGGCTGCCATTGTTCTGTTGTTCAGTTCACATTTTGAGCTTTCGCGATAGAAGTTGATACTCTGACAGCCTATCTTATCCTTGCACTTCTCGTAGCAACAATGAATGTTGTCAACTTGAAAGGATGTCAAGACAAATCCATGAAGTGCGATTCCGCTCACTGATATTTGACACTTGTTGGCGGCTGCCAGATGAGGAATCAGTGACGATATAACAGCTAAACTTAGGAGGATGATCCTTGACTGTTTCATGGTAGAAACTTCGGTATGATTAAGTTGAGTGTGGGCGGTTCAAAAAGACACCCACCTTGGCATTTAAATAGCTTAGAAATCAGTACTTAGGATCATCTACCCCGGCATTAATAGGTAATGTTGTACTGACAGTCTAACGCATGTTTGGCGAATAGCCAAATATCAGATTGACAAAACGAGCACTTGTCCGCGAGAATCGATTTGTGCACGGCCACATTTGAGAATAATTGCTAACGTATACACCGAATCGAAATATGGTGGCCAATTTGAATAACTATTTTCTGGACTGACTAGCCTCTCATTCATGTGAAAACGCTTTTGTGTTTCCACGTGAACACGAGGTTGGTCAGTCAAAGAACAATGGCAGTTCAAATTGGACGCCATATTTCGATTCGGTGTATATTTCCAACAGCGAGGAAAACACATAGAAAGGAAATTCAAATGCGCTGTTGGAGAACAATAGAAACAACAGGCAATTAGTAATAACTCACATCTCACTTTCACAATTAATAAACGAATGATGGATCATAACCAGAAAAAACAACGCAGCTGCCGTGTCATTTATTGCTCAATAAAACTGAAGCGCATATGAATTTCAATAATCATTGCCATTGACGTTATTTTAATTATGACAACATTGATATGTTGGGATTGTCTTTCTCCTAGGTTTTGGACCGGTACAGGTTCAAAGTCGCAAGTCGCATGCAGGAGCCAAAACTTTTTTTTTTCTCTCTTCTAAAATACCTTGATCTGATTTCTTCCTAATTATGTATTTATGTACAGCGATTTGCAAAAATTCTGTAAAATCTAATATGTCGATATCTCGGGCATGTTGTATAACATGGACTCAACTGGACTGGACTGGACTGGACCCGAAAAACACGGACCCACTTAAACACGGACTGAGTCCGCGTTTTCGGAAAACACGGATTGAGTTTTAGGAAGACACATGTATGGTTGTTCTATGTTGATTTGCGTTGTAGTCGCTTTGAAGTATCAAGAATGCTTATTTATAAATGTGAATTACATTGCAGATCGATATTACGGTCGTTCGTTGGATTGTTTGGAGGCTCTGCCAGCTTATATTGGTTTAGTAGTTTACCTGCCTTTCGACTGGTCAATTTCATCAATCAGTTCTGGTTCAATCTATACATTTACTGTGGCTTGAGGGGTCAAACCCTGGAGTAAGGTTAATACAGGGTAGCAAAGGGGTTACATGTGATGCGTATTTTGGCCAAAAAATGGAAAAAAACACTTCATAAACAAAAGATAAAACCGTGATCCGTGAATTTGCAAGAAAGACGTGCGTGAAATGATTCTTTTGAGTCGTGAATTTACGAAAAAATGGCACGTGAAGCGTGACCAAACCCCTCCCCCTTTGTTACCATGTACGTTAGTATTCAGGATCCATTCGAATCTCATTGATTTAGAAGCATCGAAATGAAGGGCAATTTAACATTTCAATCATGTCCAATAATTTCCTAATTTTTTTAAAATTTTAATTATACAATTCTCCTGTCATAAGGGATAAGATTATACTAAGGTTAAACTGTGTTGATAACTTTTTTTCGTTTATCACCTCTTTCGATCGTATCGATAAAATGAAAAGAAGTGTTATTTTCCATTCCTCGTGACCGTCTCATAATGACCTTCTTGTGCGTTCCTGTGAATATATTTATTTAAACAAGGCAGTAACTTTAGTTCTTCTAAAATGAAAGGGGAAATGGTTAAAGTATAGCCAATATAGCCAACTTTATTTTTATAATTACTATACTTTAGATGATATTCAGATTTTTTATGATTTTTTATGATTGTATATAGAAGTTGAATACATATAAATAACTTAGTTTAATTAGGATTACTTTTTAATTATTTAGTTAAATATTGTAAAGCGCTATGGACTTTTAGGAAATAGCGCTATATAAATAAATTATTATTATTATTATATTATTCACTCGTTGTTTTAATGAATTGATAATAATATTTTTTTTCTGAAGTTCTCTCTTTTAATATACATACTATAGTTTTTCATATATATATTTTTTCTTTTCTCTGTGTTTTACGATAAAATTTAATATTACAAAGTTCCTGTGTGTTCGGACGTTCAGGATTAACGCCATTTTCAAGGATAAGTGTTGAGGTCAATGTACAGAGCTTAAATAATAATTAATTGAAGAGCAGTCACTGGGGAGCATTGAACAATTTCGCTCTAATTGAGTCTGATTGTTTGTTAAGATTTGGATGTAGTTCTTGGGTTAGGGTTAGGGTTGCACAATCTCGTGGGAAGCCCGCTGATAATATCAATCACCTCTTTACCACCTTACGTCGATGCAAAAACAGATTCGAGTGTTTGATCTTTGAGATGCTTTTCATTCAAGAACTTCATCCAAATATTAACAAACAATCGGACTCAATTAGAGCGAAATTGTTCAGTGTTCCCCAGCGACTGCTCTTCAACTACTTATTATTCATAACTAATGGACTCTATTTAAAGTCTAGCCTAAATTTATATTTCGATAAAAACAAAGAGACTTTTGTGTACATTCATTTTCTAAACCAATATTTTTTACGATTGTTTTTATTTATATGGAGAAGAAACTTGAGTTTTAATACTCCTTTTTACAGTGTCATCTTGAAAGGTAGCCGTGCCTTTGCATCGAAGCGAGACCAACGGTGACCTTGCAATGATATCTAGAGACATGTGAATAATTGTGAATAAAGGTGTTAAAAAGGTCTCTATCATTGCAATTCGCAAGGTGGTCTCACTTCGATGCAAAGGCACGGTACCTTTCAAGATGGCGCCGGGAACTGTAAACAGGAGTATTGTAGATTACCGCTGAATTGATCGCGGCTCACTTCAGCAATTATTCCTAGACGTCACCTATCCCAAGGGAAAGTGCAGTCACAATATACGGCGCATTGTATTTTTTTTGTACCCGAGAGAATTTTGTGAACCGATTTTAGTATTCTTCATAAACGACGCGTCACAAACAAAAACCTCTGAGCCGATCGCCGTGATTGTCGGCACATGCTTTGTATGGATTCATGTATTCAGCGGAAAACATGATAAGTAATATACTAGAGAAAGTTATCGATCTAACTACTGCGGTTCTCAGTATTATGCGAACTCAGACATTCAAACAGTCGGCTGCAACTTGGTTTTTCGCTGCCGTCAATCAAATTCAAAACTCTAACAAATTCAAAACTAAATACATTCTTAGACCAAATGATCCATAATTTAGCTCAAAATCATATTTGGTTTCCATTTGGTGGGTCTTCTGACTTTTATTTTTAAGTCTACTGATTTTTATGTTGATTGACAGAAGCGAAAAACCAAGTTCAAGCCGACTGCTTGAATGTCTGAGTTCGCATAATACTGAGAATCGCAGTAATGTACACGATTAAGTTATAACAAGAGAAAATGAGGTAAGAGAAGGAATCCCTGGTACCCCATCATGTGCTCCGTTAATTTTATTTTTAGAACTCGATCTATTTTTAGCTGTAGTTACCATGCCCTTACCTTGGTTTTTCCTTTCAAAAACTTATTATTTTTTTGTCATTAAAAAGAAAAGCGAAAGCCACACAGCTTCTGCTCCAAGATAACAAAGCAGTGGTCGTACGATTTCTACGATGTTTTAATACGTGCAAAGTCTGCAAACGACCTGAATAAAAATACAAAACTGAGCGAAACAAACATCGTCAACTCTCGGCTGAGAAATGCCACAATTTAATTATCTAAGACTCATTGAAGGATTTTAAGAATACTCAGGCGAATTGAGCAAAATTAAGGTGCTACAAATATAAACTACACAACGGTCAAAGTCAAAGCAATCACGAAAACAAACTCAGTATATTGTTATAAATGTGGTCTTACCGGCACTTGTATTCAACAATTACGAAGTCCAAGCGTTATTCTCAGGTTGGAAAACACGAAATAAACTTTACAAAAGCCAACATCACCAAAACCTTGAAGCACCAACCATATTGTGGCCATGAAAATTTAATTCAAGAACAAGCATCTCCATCTGCAGTCCTACAAGACGGCTACAACAAAACGATTCCTTGCACCTATCGGTTTTCTCTGTCGAAGCACATGGCAAAATGAAGCCGTTTTCCTCTATTTAGAATCGTCTCAAGTGTCCCAAATTCACAATAATTTCAGTCAAATCCAAAACGGATAATTTGGTAAAACCTTTATTGAATTTTTGAAGTAAAAATTTGTAAAATGTTCGAGAAAGTTGAGAAGATTTTCTTCGCTCACTTCGCTCAATTTTGACTTTTCATATCAAAGCCGTGCGCAACGGCCTCCGCAACCTCGCCTTATATGATCTGACCAATCACGTTCCGTTCCCAAAATAGATTGAGCATTATAAAAATAGAATTAACGGGGCACATGATGGGTCAAGAGCCCAATATATACAGGAGATTCCTTCTCTTACCTCATTTTCTCTTGGTTAATTACTTGGGGTGGTCCATGGGGTGGTCCATGGGGTAGTCCATGGTGTAGTCCATGGGGTGTTCCAATGGATGGTCCATGGGGTAGTCACTTTAACAAGTGTTAATTTTTAGCACTGTGACATTTTTGTTAGAGTGATTCCAATAAACCTGGGCATTACTGACTTCACCAATACACACTATTAGAGACTCACTCTTTTGTTTTCTTTTGTTCCTTTGCATCTAATAAACACTGACAGCTATAGTTAGTGGTGCCCAGATTTACTGGAATCACTGTATACTAGCGCTAGCTATAAATAACACTCAGGTCGAATTGCTTCCCGTACTTTTACGATGACGTCTTTTGATAAGGCTCTCATGAATGACTCAGCTATCAGTACAATGACTTACTGAGAAACCGCTGTCAATCAATATCAGTTTATGGCAAGCTGGACCAAGCGTATATGGGCGTATTTGATTGAATTGAAAACTAGATCGTCGTCTACTTGACTGACTTTCAGTTGAACAACTTGTGAAGACCGTAAACGAGAATGAATCTCTTTCTCTCTTTCTTGGTAGGTACAAAATACTAATTTATAAATGAGCATAAGAAACATAACGGATTGCCGCATATTTTGCGCTCTTACTGATTAATAGGGGAACGCTAACCCAACCAAACTACTCAGTGATATCGCGAAGTGTAGCCGAATAACGGCTTAATTCTTGGATAATATAACACGGTATTGCTTGTTTGTCAAACTTTTGCAACACAAAGTAAAATCGAAGTCGGCTGAGGGTCGAACTCTAGAATCCAGGACTGAACACAGCCGTGTCGTTTAGCTTATACGGTATTTGGTTGATACTATATCATGCATGCCATTTTTTTTTCCTGGTTGGAGTAGTACCTTCAGTTGGAAAAATTGCCCTAATAAGTTTATTGATACGAGGCAATAAGAGTAATTTATTAATAAAACTGGGTTACGCTGTTGGATCGACCGCCACAATTCCAAGTGATGATCGTACAATTTAATAAAGGTTTCTTTGGATATATGACATACTTTTCAAACATTTGCCAATCAGATAGTAGGACGATAATTTTACACTGGATGACACATTAATTGAACTACAAGTTCTGTTACAGCGTTGGCTGTACTTGATCCCGACGTTCAGTTGTTTTGTCTTATGGTGATGGCGTTTCTTTAGTATCTAAAAAAACGCTTTTTGATTTTTAATAATTATAATGAAGGTATTGTGAAAAAGTCGAAACTGACCTCGAATTCCAGCACTGCGAATCCAGAGTGAAAACTGATTTGTTATGATCATGAGTTTTTCAGTTTTTCACCAACCGAATACCTATTTATCTGTGTATTATTGTAACTTTATGTCTTGAATAAAATAGTATTGATTGATTGATCATTTTCATAAATAAAATATCTGAATAACTGAAGCAGTTAGCGCTATTACTGCATGAGGAAGTAAAACTGAATAAAGCAGATGAAGGGTCTGATCATGCATGCAGTCAGACGCTACCAAGTCTACTGCCAAGTAATCGATCACTATAACATGCATTTTAATGAAACTGTATTTGGATTCGGGCCTAGGATAAATGGTAGAGTTCAACTAAGTTCTGCCTGCAACAACGATATCTTTTTCATTGATATCTGATAAAAAATGTTCGAGAAAGTTGAGAAGATTTTCTTCGCTCACTTTTGACTTTTCATATCAAAGCCGTGCGCAACGGCCTCCACAACCTCGCCTTATATGATCTGACCAATCACGTTCCGTTCCCAAAATAGATTGAGCATTATAAAAATAGAATTAACGGGGCACATGATGGGTCAAGAGCCCAATATATACAGGAGATTCCTTCTCTTACCTCATTTTCTCTTGGTTAATTACTTGGGGTGGTCCATGGGGTGGTCCATGGGGTAGTCCATGGTGTAGTCCATGGGGTGTTCCAATGGATGGTCTATGGGGTAGTCACTTTAACAAGTGTTAATGTTTAGCACTGTGACATTTTTGTTAGAGTGATTCCAATAAACCTGGGCATTACTGACTTCACCAATACACACTATTAGAGACTCACTCTTTTGTTTTCTTTTTTATTTGCATCTAATAAACACTGACAGCTATAGTTAGTGGTGCCCAGATTTACTGGAATCACTGTATACTAGCGCTAGCTATACATAACACTCAGGTCGAATTGCTTCCCGTACTTTTACGATGACGTCTTTTGATAAGGCTCTCATGAATGACTCAGCTATCAGTACAATGACTTACTGAGAAACCGCTGTCAATCAATATCAGTTTATGGCAAGCTGGAACAAGCGTATATGGGCGTATTTGATTGAATTGAAAACTAGATCGTCGTCTACTTGACTGACTTTCAGTTGAACAACTTGTGAAGACCGTAAACGAGAATGAATCTCTTTCTCTCTTTCTTGGTAGGTACAAAATACTAATTTATAAATGAGCATAAGAAACATAACGGATTGCCGCATATTTTGCGCTCTTACTGATTAATAGGGGAACGCTAACCCAACCAAAACTACTCAGTGATATCGCGAAGTGTAGCCGAATAACGGCTTAATTCTTGGATAATATAACACGGTATTGCTTGTTTGTCAAACTTTTGCAACACAAAGTAAAATCGAAGTCGGCTGAGGGTCGAACTCTAGAATCCAGGACTGAACACAGCCGTGTCGTTTAGCTTATACGGTATTTGGTTGATACTATATCATGCATGCCATTTTTTTTTTTCCTGGTTGGATATAGTACCTTCAGTTGGAAAAATTGCCCTAATAAGTTTATTGATACGAGGCAATAAGAGTAATTCATTAATAAAACTGGGTTACGCTGTTGGATCGACCGCCACAATTCCAAGTGATGATCGTACAATTTAATAAAGGTTTCTTTGGATATATGACATACTTTTCAAACATTTGCCAATCAGATAGTAGGACGATAATTTTACACTGGATGAAACATTAATTGAACTACAAGTTCTGTTACAGCGTTGGCTGTACTTGATCCCGACGTTCAGTTGTTTTGTCTTATGGTGATGGCGTTTCTTTAGTATCTAAAAAAACGCTTTTTGATTTTTAATAATTATAATGAAGGTATTGTGAAAAAGTCGAAACTGACCTCGAATTCCAGCACTGCGAATCCAGAGTGAAAACTGATTTGTTATGATCATGAGTTTTTCAGTTTTTCACCAACCGAATACCTATTTATCTGTGTATTATTGTAACTTTATGTCTTGAATAAAATAGTATTGATTGATTGATCATTTCATAAATAAAATATCTGAATAACTGAAGCAGTTAGCGCTATTACTGCATGAGGAAGTAAAACTGAATAAAGCAGATGAAGGGTCTGATCATGCATGCAGTCAGACGCTACCAAGTCTACTGCCAAGTAATCGATCACTATAACATGCATTTTAATGAAACTGTATTTGGATTCGGGCCTAGGATAAATGGTAGAGTTCAACTAAGTTCTGCCTGCAACAACGATATCTTTTTCATTGATTTCTGATAAATTTACATCTGTCTAAAAAAAAACGTCTTTGTCTCAGTATAGGAATTGGAATGCAACCTTTCTTGTTTTTCATTTCCTGATGTTTTATTTCACCAGATTATTTGCTTTCTGGGAGTGAAACTAAAGGTTCAAGCTGACGATGCTAATAAAGGTATGACTTGAATGAAAATCATTCTCAATATGAGTTCATATAAGTATGTAAGGACTGGTCGAACCATTGAAACGTGACTTCAAAGCGTGCATTTTTTTTACTGATATATCTTTACCTTGACACATTAATTACATTAATTATGAAATAATTTCCCCCCCCCCCCCCCCCCCCCCCCCTTGGATTTTGGGTCATGTACGGCCCTGCATGCCATCATAATCATCTACAATTTGTTTTTTTTGGGCAACAATTTAACCTGCCAAAGCAGGAAAGGCTTCGAGTTTTACCAAAAATCATAGGAGAGGAAAAGATTCATGGTGACAGGTCGTGACATGGTCTCGTAAGCACTGTGTCTGTACTCTTATTGACAACATCAAACCAGCCAATCAGATTGCGAGGTTACTCTCAAGTGTTGTAAAAATATTTTTCTGCCTTAAAAGGCCTTGTTACACGGTGAAAATTTTCCGTGAAACAGTGCAAGACAGTTTCACCGTGCAGTAACATGTTTGCTGAAACAAGTTTCACGAGGTGTGTTACTCGGTGCAATGGCTGATTTTATGCCGAAACGTTTTTGCTTCGAGTTTCATGAAAAAGTAGAAAGAAGTTCTACTTTTCATGAAACTGTCTCGCAACGCAAATTCGAAAAAAGTTTCCTGAAAACGACCATATTACACGGTGAAACTCTTTGTGAAACCTGTCTGGCACCGTTTCACGAAAACGTTTCACGAAAACGTTTCACCGTGTAACAAGGGCTTTACTGACGGTCATTCACGCATGCATTGGGTTTCCTGTGGTAGATACACGTCACGGCTCACAAGAAGCCCAAATCAATAAAACGAGAGCGCAGAGACAGTAATACTTGTGGCAAGTCTAGCGCGAGTGTACCACATCATATAACCTCAGAAAAGATGGGCTCCCTGTGTCGAGCGTCATGATCATTGGTCAGTTGAGATTGTTGAAAAATAAGGACCAAAAATAATCCCTCAAACAACAAAACAATAGCAACACCAAATACAACAACAACAATCATTATTTTTATTAAATCAGAATCTCAGATTTCTTCCTTTACTTTAGCTGTTTTTATCAGGTGCCAAAGTTCGTTTGGGGTGCCAAATCCGCTTGGGTCTCTAACGACCGCACGCAAAGTCGCGCGCGCGCGTCAAAGTTTCCCGCCTTTTCATCGACACTGAGATCAGAAAGAAAACAAAAGAAAGTTTGTTTAGTGCGTCCTGAGAAAAGTGATTGGAATAACCGATGAAACTTTCTACAACACGTTTTTACATAATTTATTATTTGAACTTCGAGTTCAATTTAGTTTTTACGTTCATTTTGATAAAATATGAAATTATACAAATTCGTTTAGCCTCCTTTGCAGCCGATGGAGCACAGGGATCCCGAAACAAAGAACGGCTGCAAAGGAGGCTACTATTCACTACTCAATTTGACGCTCATTAAATATGCATTTCCATCAACCCACAAAGCTACGAGGGTCAGTTTCCCCGCCCACCTCCCAAGATCAAGCCGGGTTAAGTAATGCGAACACACCACAGTACACCGCTCTCTGGTCTGGGTTTGTCCCAGGACAGAGTAGCCTGTGGATCAGTCCCTTTTTTACGCTCGCCACAAGGAGACCCTGTGGCGCGACCGCCAGAAAGCGGACGTATTCGCAGGCAAAGGCCAGAGTTGCTTCCCATAGCTCATTAATAAGCAATACATAGGGCAGAATAATACACTGTTCGTTAGATAAGTAGTTTAAACTATACACCACTAATATTTCTGGTTTGTAATTTTGTACTACAGATGCCGAAGAGCATCATCCTCTTGTTGTCAACGGTCAAAACGCTGACCCACACGAATGGCCTTGGCAAATAGCACTGAAATATAATGGACGTCATTACTGTGGTGGATCGCTGATCAGTGATGAATTCGTACTGACCGCAGCTCATTGTGTCATCAGTGATCCAAACCCATCGAAGTATACTGTAGTAGTCGGTAAGTTGCATGGTTAAATATATTATGAATAATTGTCTAAACTAACTGTCCACGATTTTGAGTGCCAAAGTGACCCAACGTAGTTGGACTTGGATCCGACTGTACCCTGGTTCCAGAGGCTTTGTTCGGACAAAGCCTCTGGAACCACAGGCACGGTAATCCGACTGGCTCGTCTCAGTTCAAAGTTTTCATTGCAGCCGTACTTAATTAATTGCATTCAATTACAAATAGTGATATTTTTTATAATAATTTACACACAATAATTTCTGGATTTTGATTGGCTGAGAGCATGTCAATTTATCCCAAACAGTGCAAAATCTTGAATTTTCGAGTGCAGATTTGTGAAATTTTGAGTGCAAATACCTGAAATTGAATATGATTGGTTGTTGATTGTTGCTTGCTTGTTGCCAGTCAAAACAAACAAAATGGCGGACAGGTTTGGAGAATGTAATGCAGTTTTAATCGACAGTTTGAGAGATAATGCAGCAAACAAAAACACCAAATTAAGTACTACCAACTGGCTGAGAGTTTGGCAGGCCTGGGCTAAAGAAAAGAACCACAACGAGAACATAGAAGAGTACGAACCTGGAGAACTGAACCAACTCCTCGAGCAATTTTACGCGACTGTGTGCAAACAGGATGGAAAGGACTTACGAGCCTGATAGTCTACGAGTGATGGCTACCTCTATCGACTGGTATTTGAAAGAAAAAGGTTGTAAATACTCGATAATGCGAGACAGAGAATTGGAGTCGTCGAAACAAGTACTCGAGGGGAAGGCAAAGTCTCTCCGACAAGAAGGCAAAGGAAAAAGGCCAAACAAAGCGCGCAGTCTTACGTTCAACGACGAAACTGAGTTATGGCAGCAAAAAAGATTGGGCAACTGTAGTCCACAGGTTCTAATCCAAAGACCAAAGACAATGTTTTATGAACATGAACTCGTTCAACAACTGCCAAGTCACATTTAACATGGGAAATGGTTCCAGTTCAATGCCAGAGATACAACCGGCTACAGAAAAACCATGTGCATGCTCGCAGCGACTTGGATTAAGCACAACTTGAGCTAGAACTTTGAGTTTTCATGATATTTCGTACCCATTTTTCAATTGCAAACGTTCTCTGTTGCACTATCTCATTTGCAAAACGCTGTTTAAGTCAACATATTTGCTGAATATCGAGCTTTTGATCTCTGATCGCTTGTACTTGTACGATTTAAAATTAGTTCAATGAAGTCACAAGTCAAATGTGACAGGCTGTCAATCTGTCACTGTCACGAAACGAAATAAAATTGCGTGACGGATATTATTGTGTGTAAATTATTACGGGCTCGTGCAATTTTGTTAACCATTGAAAAATTTACTTGTGCTCACTTATTCCAAATTGCACTCAAAATCATGTGATTACCTATACATATTATTTTCATTTATTTCTAGTAAAGTCGCTTATAGATTATTATTATTAGTATTATTATACATGTTGTAGCCGCTGACAAGTGCTGGATTAGCTCTGTTCTATTATAGCACACAAATAAATTGAAGATTGAAGATGCAGCACATTACGAAGTTTCGCATTGCGCCTATCATATCAGAAACAAATTGAGTGACCCCAAGAGACCATTTATGTAATGGTCTGTTGGTGACTACTTTGTGACCCCCTTTATTTCGCAAATCAAGATCCAGTTGATATATATGAGAGATATGTTAAACTAAATTATGCTAAAATATAAACGTTTGTGAATATAATTCAACTTCTCATTCATTTTCTCTGACATTAAGGAGCACATAGGAGACTGGGAACAACTTCCGTTCAAAAGACTTTTGCAGTCAAACGGATACGATCATTCCCTTTTCAACACCAATCACCTGAAATATGATGTTGCAATATTGTTACTTAATGGCACAGTGGAAATAAGCAGCAAGGTCAGGCCCATCAAGTTACCTTCTCAGGGTAGCAGAATTGCAAGTGGTAAAACATGCTACATTACAGGTACATTTTGAATTAGCCACTTTAGAAACGAGTAAAGGACTGGGAACGAGTTTTGAGAATTAATCTAATTAAAAAATGAACTCCATCGCAAGAAAGAGCATATCAGAATTAGCATTATTACAAAGTTTCAAAAGGTTTTGTTAGATATTGAACGAGTAACAGCTTTCCAAAAATCGCAA
>JAUJYZ010001456.1:240000-245000 GCA_033675265.1 Actinostola sp. cb2023 | reverse complement strand
TAGAGACTTGTCAGAAATATTAACAGGGGGGGTGGAAATTTTAAATTGAGTGTTGAAAATGTTGTGACCCTCCCTAGCGATGGGAATGAAATTTCCTGACCCTCCCCTTGGGCTTGGCCTAAAATACCAAAACTACTCCCTTTTCTTTCATGACCCTCCCTTTTCAGGGGTTCAAAAAGTTATGACCGTCCCCCATTTCCCACCCCCTCCCCTGCCCCTGCTAATTTCTGACAAGTCCGTTACATTACATTTTTATGGTTCTTTTATCAGTCATCGGCTACTACATGTACATCGAGACATCGTTGCCAAGAGTCTCGGGAGACACTGCTCGTTTAATCAGTAACTCCCTTCCTGCTACAAACCAAACATGTCTGTCCTTTTGGTATCATATGTATGGCAGTGACATCAACACTTTGAGAGTTCTCATCAAGAAAGGTCTTTCCAAGAGCATTGTATGGTCCAAATCAGGCCAACAAGGCAATAAATGGTTTCGAGGGAAAAGTGAACCTTACTAGTAAGGATGAATTCCAGGTAAAATAGGGTGTCATAGTTATATGTAACGTTAAATATATAGGGTGTCATAGTTATACGTCACGTTAAATATATAGGGTGTCATAGTTATACGTAACGTTAAATAGGGTGTCATAGTTATACGTGACGTTAAATAGGGTGTCATAGTTATACGTAACGTTAAATAGGATGTCATAGTTATACGTAACGTTAAATAGGGTGTCATAGTTATACGCAACGTTAAATAGGGTGTTATAGTTATACGTAACGTTAAATATATAGGGTGTCATAGTTATAAACGTAAATATATAGGGTGTCATAGTTATACGTAACGTTAAATAGGGTGTCATAGTTAATACGTAACGTTAAATAGGGTGTCATAGTTATACGCAACGTTAAATAGGGTGTCATAGTTATACGTAACGTTAAATAGGGTGTCATAGTTATACGTAACGTTAATATATAGGGTGTCATAGTTATACGTAACCTTAAATAGGGTGTCATAGTTATACGTAACGTTAAATATATAGGGTGTCATAGTTATACGTAACCTTAAATAGGGTGTCATAGTTATACGTAACGTTAAATATATAGGGTGTCATAGTTATACGTAACGTTAAATAGGGTGTCATAGTTATACGTAACGTTAAATAGGGTGTCATAGTTATACGTAACGTTAAATAGGGTGTCATAGTTATACGTAACGTTAAATAGGGTGTCATAGTTATACGTAACGTTAAATAGGATGTCATAGTATACGTAACGTGGGTTCATAGTCGTAACGTTAAATAGGATATTATACCGTTAAATATATAGGGTGTCATAGTTATACGTAACGTTAAATAGGGTGTCATGTTAACGTAACAAATAGGGTGTCATAGTAGGTTGGTTGTCAGAAGGAATTAACGCGAATAAGCATTTTGATTGAAGAAATTAAGATAGTTTAGCGTCGGATCAGTTAACGTTTAATCACTATGGTTTAACTAACTATGGTTTAATAAAAGATGATATTCTTTTCTTTTCTAGATATTATTCGAGGGTATTCGAGGGAGTGGTTTTGAAGGAGACATCGCTATCGATGACATCAGCATCAAGCATGAAGTTTGCAGTTATTCACGTAAGTGGTGACCATACAATCAGTACTAAACCACGTTAAATATATAGGGTGTCATAGTTATACGTAACGTTTAAATATATAGGGTGTCATAGTTATACGTAACGTTAAATAGGGTGTCATAGTTATACGTAACGTTAAATAGGGTGTCATAGTTATACGTAACGTTATATAGGGTGTCATAGTTATACGTAACGTTAAATAGGGTGTCATAGTTATACGTAACGTTAAATCGGGTGTCATAGTTATAGGTGCGTCAACACATGTCTATACTGTTAAGTATAACAGTAACGTTGGCTCAGTTGTAGTCTTGTTATCTAAGTGCGTCACCACATGTCTTATACTGTAACATGACAGTAACGTGGCTCAGTTGAAGTTTGTTGTCTTAGTGCGTCACACATGTCTATACTGGCTCGTGGCTCGTTGTAGTCTTGTTATCTAAGTGCGTCACACATGTCTATACTGTACTGTTATACTTACAGTATAGACATGTGTGACGCACTTAGATAACCAAGACTACAACTGACGCACGTTACTGTTATACTTACAGTATAGAGATGTGTGACGCACTAAGATAACAAGACTACAACAGCCACGTAGCTGTTATACTTACAGTATAGACATGTGTGACGCACTAAGATAACAAGACTACAACTGAGCCACGTTACTGTTATACTTACAGTATAGACAGTGTGATAAGATAAGACACAACTGATGCCACGTTACTGTTATACTTACAGTATAGACATGTGTGACGCACTTAGATAACAAGACTACAACTGAGCCACGTTACTGTTATACTTACAGTATAGACATGTGTGACGCACTAAGACAACAAGACTTCAACTGAGCCACGTTACTGTCATAGTTACAGTATAGACATGTGTGACGCACTTAGATAACAAGACTACAACTGAGCCACGTTACTGTTATACTTACAGTATAGACATGTGTGACGCACTAAGATAACTATGACACCCTATTTAACGTTACGTATAACTATGACACCCTATTTAACGTTACGTATAACTATGACACCCTATATAACGTTACGTATAACTATGACACCCTATTTAACGTTACGTATAACTATGACACCCTATTTAACGTTACGTATAACTATGACACCCTATATATTTAACGTTACGTATAACTATGACACCCTATATATTTAACGTGGTTTAGTACTGATTGTATGGTCACCACTTACGTGAATAACTGCAAACTTCATGCTTGATGCTGATGTCATCGATAGCGATGTCTCCTTCAAAACCACTCCCTCGAATACCCTCGAATAATATCTAGAAAAGAAAAGAATATCATCTTTTATTAAACCATAGTTAGTTAAACCATAGTGATTAAACGTTAACTGATCCCGACGCTAAACTATCTTAATTTCTTCAATCAAAATGCTTCATTCGCGTAAGGATTCCTTCTGACAACCACACCTACTATGACACCCTATTTAACGTTACGTATAACTATGACACCCTATTTAACGTTACGTATAACTATGACACCCTATATATTTAACGTTACGTATAACTATGACACCCTATTTAACGTTACGTATAACTATGACACCCTATTTAACGTTACGTATAACTATGACATCCTATTTAACGTTACGTATAACTATGACACCCTATTTAACGTTACGTATAACTATGACACCCTATTTAACGTTACGTATAACTATGACACCCTATTTAACGTTACGTATAACTATGACACCCTATTTAAACGTTACGTATAACTATGACACCCTATATATTTAACGTTACGTATAACTATGACACCCTATTTAAGGTTACGTATAACTATGACACCCTATATATTTAACGTTACGTATAACTATGACACCCTATTTAAGGTTACGTATAACTATGACACCCTATATATTTAACGTTACGTATAACTATGACACCCCTATTTAACGTTACGTATAACTATGACACCCTATTTAACGTTGCGTATAACTATGACACCCTATTTAACGTTACGTATAACTATGACTATGACACCCTATTTAACGTTACGTATAACTATGACACCCTATATATTTAACGTTACGTATAACTATGACACCCTATATATTTAACGTTACGTATAACTATAACACCCTATTTAACGTTGCGTATAACTATGACACCCTATTTAACGTTACGTATAACTATGACATCCTATTTAACGTTACGTATAACTATGACACCCTATTTAACGTCACGTATAACTATGACACCCTATTTAACGTTACGTATAACTATGACACCCTATATATTTAACGTGACGTATAACTATGACACCCTATATATTTAACGTTACATATAACTATGACACCCTATTTTACCTGGAATTCATCCTTACTAGTAAGGTTCACTTTTCCCTCGAACCATTTATTGCCTTGTTGGCCTGATTTGGACCATACAATGCTCTTGGAAAGACCTTTCTTGATGAGAACTCTCAAAGTGTTGATGTCACTGCCATACATATGATACCAAAAGGACAGACATGTTTGGTTTGTAGCAGGAAGGGAGTTACTGATTAAACGAGCAGTGTCTCCCGAGACTCTTGGCAACGATGTCTCGATGTACATGTAGTAGCCGATGACTGATAAAAGAACCATAAAAATGTAATGTAACGGACTTGTCAGAAATTAGCAGGGGCAGGGGAGGGGGGGTGGGAAATGGGGGACGGTCATAACTTTTTGAACCCCTGAAAAGGGAGGGTCATGAAAGAAAAGGGAGTCAGTTTTGGTATTTTAGGCCAAGCCCAAGGGGAGGGTCAGGAAATTTCATTCCCATCGCTAGGGAGGGTCACAACATTTTCAACACTCAATTTAAAATTTCCACCCCCCTGTTAATATTTCTGACAAGTCTCTAACGAAATAAAGTATCAAATTTAATAACATAAAATTACTAACCTGAGCCAGTAGTGTGATCTACTGATGGACCAGTGTCGAAGGACAGTGTTGGGCCTCGTTGTCGAGTCCAGTCAAAACTATCCGACTTGTCTTGAAACCATGAAGGACAAATGTTTTGTTCGAAGTTACAGTTAAAGTTGTCTTCAATAAAACAATATAAACCAGTTAGGGTTTGGACACAATACTCGCGAAACAGTCTCAAAGATTGTAGGATTTATTGTGGTTATTTTTTCATACAAACTCGTGAAATATACATTTTTTTTAAATCATGAGGTACGTCATTCCTGATACCTCTGGTATCTCCTTTCATTGTATTGATATTGATGTATATATTTAATATTAATGAATAAAGTATCATTATTATTATTATTATTATTATTCTACTCTAATAATCTAATATACAGCGATTTGCAAAAATTCTGTAAAATCTAATATATCGATATATCGATATAT